>JAGEOH010001269.1:0-25000 GCA_032207245.1 Pardosa pseudoannulata
CGTAAGGTGGTGGGCCATTCTACCCTCACAAGTGATTCATTCACTTCGTTCCTTGAAAAAGAATTTCGGTTTATGTTTTTTCTGTTATGTGAATAACGTAAGTGATGTCTGACAGCGTATATCGCTGAGCAGCTAAACAATAAAAAACCCTGATAGCTGCATCTGAAATGTATGTAAATGTATGTAAATGTATGTAAACTATGTAAATAGAGGTTAAACAAATGTTGTCTTGTGAAAGTGGAAATTTTATTTCGACACTCGTATTGAGTTTGATAAGATCAGAACAACGCCGGCGTCAACGAAAATACCTGTTGAGGTAAGCCATTTTGAATTATTGATATTAGAAGCTTGCTGTGACGGTACAGCCATACTTATAATTTTAAAAACCGTTTCGTATCCCGAAATAATTAAAAATTTACAGGAATTAACTAAAACTCCAAGTCTGATGTTCTGTAGAAAATTCATTTAATTTATTTTAGATTTGAAAGTTTTTCTGAGAAGACCTAACTCCTTTACCTTTACAATCAGATTAAAAACACTTTCCGATTAACCCGAAAAAAATAACTATTTAAGACACAGAATTTCTCCGAAATCACCAACGCACTTATGATTGAAATTTGGAAATACTTAAATGAGTTTTAAATCTTTTGTTGCATATTTTTCTCACACGATGCTTTAAAGAGAGCAGGATTTAGCATCTAGTTTCTACGAATTACTTTATGCTTAAAATCCTTATTTTAAACACTATTGATTATGGCATTAAATGACGGAGAACTTTTTACTCAAATTTATTTCAAGAATCGAAATGTATTGAAGGTGATCAAATCTATATTTGTTTGGGATAATCATATTGAAAATAAAAATTTATGTTAAATAAAATTTAAATTTCCAATCGTAAAAGATATGGAGCTATCACGTGTTTAACACTAGATTTACGGATGTTGATTTTATAACCTATTTTTACTGAAGTGAGCCAATTTGACTCATACAAGAAAACTGAAGTTTTTTGCAAAGAAAATAGTTCCAGATTAATTTAAATGCAATGTTTATTATCAAAAATTCATGGAAAACATTTTTTACATATAAAATCTGTTTTTGAAACGGATTTTCCGCAAACATTTCTATTACATTTAGCACAATGGTTTCTACATCTGTTTGTTTTGCATAATTGTTAACTAGACAATTCTTCTGTGCGTCAGTAGCATGAATTTCTCTCATTGGAATGGAAGTGTTCTCGACTTCTTCTCTATATTTACTTTATACTATACTTTATATACTTTATACTTTATATTTACTTTATACTATATTTATTACTATATTTATTTATTTTCATATACATTCTATGAGTCAAATTAGCTCCCAACCGTGAAAATAGGTATACCACATATGATAATGTGAAATGAAGGGGTCTGCGGGAAAGAGGAATGAAAGTTTACATATATTTTATTACTTAACTAAAAACCAAAATATGTTTTTGAAAAGGGATATTAAAGTTATATATATAGTGATCAAATTTTTAATGAGTCAAATTGGCTTGGTCCGTATATCTAGTCTTAAAGAAAACAAAATAGAGGATATTTGATTTGATAAAATCCTTCTTTAACTCTAGAATGCATATTGCAGTCATTTCGATTTTGTAAAATACAGTAATATATATGTAGTAATATTTTTAACTAAAAAATTAACCAACATAATTATACCTATCCAAAAATATTTTTCTGACGATTCTATTAATTGTTGCCATTTTTTTTCAAGCAAGCTTGGAGGCTATATTTGTTTTCCCTATTAATTTGGATACTTCCAACCACCAATCTTCCTGTTTAGTAAGTAATTTAAAATAGCTCATAACGCTTAAACTAAGTAGTAGGCATCTCCACGTGACTAGCAATTAAAAATTCTGACTGGTTGGCACAGACAACTATTTAACAGAGATGTAATGTGTTTTGTGAACATATATCCGTGACAGAAGTTGCCTGAATAAATTCTGTTCTTTTTGATTTAATTTTCATTTGTCTTACTTACACGATGCTTCAGGCCTGGTCGCCTGACTGCATGCTTACCCTAGAGGGACTCTCTTCCCTTTGTGATAAGACAAAAATTTCATCTCGTATATATATATATATATGTCAGGTCTAAAAAGGGGGGGGGGGTTCAGAAAATTAAGCGAGTTGTGAACAATTTAAAAGGGAACTCTTTCGTAATAACAAAGTAAATGAAAAAATCCACTTTCGCGTAAGCTTTTAGGATCATCCGGTTAAGTGGAAAGATATTTGAAGCATTTGATGATTAAGTAAAGCGATAACTAACAGTTGGCGCTTAGACATAGAGCTGTCAACATACCCACACTTAGCTCTGCCCCGAATAAATGAAAAAGGCACAAGTGATGCCTAGAACGGAAACTCTGTATTAAATAAAGATATGATTTACTAAGAAAGACTGATTATTCCGTACGCCTTATCATTGGATACGACATGTGTATATATAAATACACACACACACACACACACACATATATATATATATATATATATATATATAAAATATATATATATATATATATATATATATATATATATATATAGATATATATATTATATATATATATTATATATATATATATATATATATATATGTAATGATATTTTTATCACTTTCGTTTTAAGATTCTATTTTTCCGATAATTCTGTTCGTGGAACCCTTGTGAGTATTCTCGAATTTTTGCTAGTAGAAATCCTTCCGGTTACATATCTAAAAATAGAGTTTTAATGCAAAGGTTATATAACCCACGTGACTTGAAAGTAACAGCTGACTGGTTGGCACAAATGACTATTTAAGCAAATGTCTAGAGTTCCATCACAGTTTTTTTTATATAGTTTCGATGGAGTTTTGATATTGATAGAGTTTTGATGGAGTTTTGATATTGAAAGATTTTGATATAGAAAGTTAAAATACAAACTTAACTTTCAAAAATATTTTGAAAAATGACAAAGACTCTGTGTTACTCATGCATAAAAATTTTAGTGATATCATTTATTTTATCTAGCCTTAAGAGGGTTACACTGAAATTTTTGAGATATGCTTAGACGAAAATTTACGAAATAAAAATAACGGTTTAATTTTAAAATACAAAATACTTTAACACAGCAGAAGATTTTTAATTGACTTACTTCAACTTGTTTAGAGTAGAATAAATTTTAAACAGAAGAGAAAATGGAGTTGACGAGAGGACATTTTCGAGCTATGATTTTCTACGATTTTAAAGCAGGATTAAATCAAGAAAAATACTTTCAACCATTTCAATTAACATTTGATGATGAATCTCCAACTCATGTTACTGTATTCAGATGGTTTAAAGAATTTAACAGAGGTCGCAATTTTCTTCAGGATGAAGAACACACAGGAAGGCCGCCGTCGGCAGTAATCCCGGATAATGTGTCTGCCATACGAAAAATGTTAATGGATGATAATCGCTGTACCTATCAAATTATACAGAAGGAACTTAACATTGGATCCGCAGCCATACACAAAATTATTAATGAAGAATTACATATGAAAAAAGTAGTTTGCCGTTGGGTTCCCCATAATCTAACTGAGCACCAAAAAGGGAGCGTGTCAGAATCAGTAAAGAAACTCTTAAATTGCTAAATGATGGTGGCCACCGCATCATTTCTAAAATTGTAACGGGTGATGAAACGTACATACCGTTTTTTGACGTTCCAACACGTCAAGAAAGCAAAGTATGGGTCTTTGAAGATGATCTCACGCCGACAGTGGTGGAAAGACAACACGCACTGAAATACACTGATGTATGCCGTTTTCTTCAGAAGTGCGGGATTGGTCAAAGCCATCAAGTTGGAAGGACAGAAGACAGTAACAGCAAACTGGTATACCACTAAATGTCTTCCACAAATTCTACAAGAAGTTAATGTTAGGGGAATAATGCTTCACTATAATAATGCATCTTCAAAGTTGAGTTTCTTAAACAAAAACAAATTAAAGTCATAGAACATCCACCGTATTCATTTGATCTCGCTATGTGTGACTTTTGGTTATTCTTTAATCTAAAAAAGGACTTCCGTGGACTTCGTTTTCATCCAGAAGGAGAGATTGATGTGGCTATAAATGCATTTTTCATCTATTCCAAGAAATGAATGACTTGATGCATTTAATCTGTGGAAAATTTGTCGAGAAGAGTGTATTGATGCTGGAGGAGACTACTTTGAACACATCTAAAATTTTATAACTTTAGAAACCTAGTTGTATCTAAAAAATTTCAGAGTGATCCTCGTGTACTTTAATAAGTTCACATTAAACGAAAAACATTCCTGTGCTCGACTAGTTCGATCAACCATTTTCGGGGAAGTAATATTGTAGTGATGTATATTTTATCAATGATAGTCAGCTACTTATGGAAACATGACGCTTCCCATCTATAAAGTTAGGATGGAATTACAGTATGGGTCAGGGTGGAATGAGGCATGACCCATCCCTCTCTGAGCCATACTGTCACATCCATCCATTTACACGACATTTCAATAAAGCCGCTTATTGTTGGAAGCATGTTACTTTTAGGCTTAATTTAAGTGCTAATTAAAAAAATATATTATTAATGTATAAAAAAATTAAAAAAACAATTGTATTATTACCAAAAAATGAAAGTGAAAACGTACATCCAAAATAATTTACTTTTGGTGTTGTAAAATAGACTTGTAGTCATATAAACTTCTCGAACACTACAACTAAAATGATTCTTAGCAACATAGCATTGGCTATGAGTGCTTTCTTTTAAGAAAGTCAGAAACTGAAAACAATGTTTATTTTATGCTTAATTTTAGATGTCCCATATATCCCTATACTACCCTATACGCACACACTCATGCATATATATGTAACATATCAAAATTATTAAACTTAAAATATCTCTCTAAAAGTCTCCTTTTCCCATTCTCAGTCTTTCATATCTATTTTTCCATGCGAGTAATATCATATTTAAAAGCAGTAGATTTAAAATTCTTTTTATTAGTCTCGAAAAGCTAACTCTGAAATAAGTGATAATTTTCTGTCTGCTAGCCAATTTTCCATCCGTATCAATAAAATAATTTACTTTTCCAATGATCTAAATTCCTTTCTGACTGTTAATAACGCTGACTAAGCTTCACTTTCTTCGGAAAGAATTCGTCTCATCTCTCGCTGTGGGGAAAACTTTGTAATAGAAAAGTGCTTTCCTGTATTATTCACTGCTCTGTTGTTGTCGGAGAAATGTGTTATTCGTTAATCTCAAATAAATGTTAAGGTTCACCATGTACTTCACTGCTTCCTTGTATTGGAGCTACGACTGCGTTTTTTTGGCTCACTCATTGCCCATAAGGTCGGGCAATTAAAAATAGGAGGAGCATCTAAATTTTGATTTATTTATGTATACATATGTATATAAATATATTTATATATGCTTTTGTATTTGTATATATATATATATATATATATATATATATATATATATATATATATATATATATATGTGTGTGTGTGTGTGTGTGTGTGTGTGTGTGCGTGTAAATATAAAGAGTAATAAACAACTATATACTACTGGATTTTATAAACAGTATACAAGACTTGGGGTTGAAATGATCCAATAGGGGTTTTGTTACTTTCCTTATAGTTTATAATGTTTAATATCTACCCGTCCGTTATTGGGAATTCCCGGAAACTAAGTATAAAGCCCAAGAAGGTAAATATTAAGAACGACTTATCTCTCGGAATTCCAAAAATAAATTTTAATATTTAAATCGCTAATAAAAAGTTTTCCGCATTATATATAAACTTTTTTATCTTTTATAGGTAATAATTTTATAGTCATTTTGTTTCTCAAACCTAATGCTGTCTTATTGAACTGTCATCAAATATTTGTTTCTCTCTGAAAAATGTTGAAATTATTTTCGATATGATCAAGAAATTGTTTTTATTCAACTTATTACATCGATCCCCAATTGAAAAAAAAATTCATTAAACCGTTTTCTCCGTGGTACATTTCTGTAGCCCACAGATGTTAATATTCGACATTTCACTGTTGCTTATCTGCCGTTTTGACAAAAAAGTATGCAACACCGTATTGTACAAAAATCCTACGAAAAAATCATGTTTGTCAACGTTAACAAAAGTATTTCAATACATAATATATATGTAATAAGGCTTTTTGCCTCATTACGAAGTGGAGTTTCGGGTGGTTTTCGAACCTCGCGATGAGAACGCAATCAAGACATCACCATGAAACCTTATACGAAACTCTATGTGAAACATCCCTAAAAATCTGTATCTAATCTGTGTCGAAAACTGTGATGGAGCTCTAGACATTTGCTTAAATAGTCATTTGTACCTACAAACCAGCTATTACTTGAAGTCATGTGGGTGATGAAACCCACGAGAATATTCGCTAGGGTTCCACTAGAAGAATTACCGGGGAAATAGAATCTTAAACACAAAGTGATAAAAATATCATTACACACATATATATATGTATATATATATATATATATATATATATATATATATATATATGTGTGTGTATACACAGTGTGCATGCATGCTTATACATTGAACAGTCAAAAAAATCTGGTATAGGCATGTGTATGCAAATAAAGAGATAAAGAACCAGAAAGAGTACGCCCTTGCGGCCTGCAACTCCTATATAAGATAACAATTGTCTGGCACAGTTGTTAAATCGGTTACTACGGCTACAAGGGCAGGTTGTCAACATTTAAATAAGTTAAATGGTGTTATAGTATGAGATGGGACATACTAACTCTGAGGTAGCGATGAAATTTGTATTTTCCCGTACAATTTCGCGATGTATACCGTGAATATCGGAAATCCAGTAAAACATCAAGTCTCCCACATCGCTGCTGTAGAAAAAGTTCGTGCAGAAACGGGACCAAAAACGACTGGGGAGAATCATTAAACTTGACAGAAGTGCAACCCTTCCGCAAATTGCTTCAGATTTCAGCGCTGGACCATCAACAAGTGTGAGCTTGCAAATCAATGAACAAATCATTATCGATATGGGCTTTCGAAGCAGAAGGCCCACTTGTGTACCCTTGCTGACTACACGGCACAAAGATTTACTCTCGCCTGGGTTCATCAACACTGACATTGGACTGTTGATGACAGGAAACATGTTGCCTAGACTGACAAATCTAGTTTCAAAATGTATCGAGAGGTTAGATGTGTTCGGATATGGAGACAACCTCATGAATTCATGAACCCACAGGGAACTATTAGAGCTGGTGAAGGCTCTGCTATGGAACGCATACAGTTGGAGTGATATGGGACCTCTGATACGTGTAGATACTACTATGACAGCTGACGCGTACTTAAGAATTCTGCCTGATCACTTGCACCTATTTATATCCATTGTGCATTCCGATGGATTTGGGGAATTCCAGAAGGATAATACGACACCCCACACTTCCTGAATTTCTACAGAGTGGCTCCAAGAACACTCTTCTTTAATAACTTCCGCTGTCCACCCAAATCCTCAGACATGAACATTATTAAGCATATCTGGGATGCCTTGCAACGTGATGTTCAAGAAAGTTCTCCCCTACTTCATATTGTTAGGAATTTATGGACATTTCTCTTCAGGATTCATAGTGTCAATTATCCCCTACACTCCTTCAAATATTATTGGAGTTCATGCCTCGTCATGTTGCCACACAATATTAGGCAGGTGTACCAGTTTTTTGGCTCTTCAGTGTACATGTATATATATATATATATATATATATATATATATATATATATATATATATATATATGTGTGTGTGTGTGTGTGTGTGTGTGTAAACACAAGTAAATGTTTATGAGTATGTCTGCATGCATATGGATGTATGTGTATATATATATATGTATATATATACATATAATTGTATATCTATCTATCTATCTATATATATATATATATTTACATAATAAATTATTTTAAAGTAGATATAAAACGGATTAGGTTAGTATTTCCAATGTTTTATAAACATTAAACTGTAATTTTAACTGAAACAGTATTAACATTGTTGACGTGCAGTATGTATAGGAAATAAATATTAGCTATGTTGTTTTATGTAAAGCTTTATCTTGCTGAAATAGTTTTGTTATGTTGTTTTATGTACAGCTTTGGTTTGTTTTTATTTAGTATGGAATGTGTTTAATGTATTCTACTTTTTTATTCTATGGTCTGTTGAATGTATAGGAACGTTCAGGCCTGATCCAACAATTGTTTAACCGTGTATGGAAGTCGTAAACCTTCCACACCGAATCCACTTTTCTTCTTATCTGTTTCTCAAATTTAAGCTTTTAGAATTACTTTACTTATATCTTTTTTTCTATTATATATATATATATATATATATATATATATATATATATATATATATATATATATATATATATATATAAATTTATATACATGTATATATGTGTGTGTCTGTGTGTGTATATATAAAAATATAAAGAGAGATATAACTACTTGAGAAAAAAATAATGCATTATATTTACAACAGAAAAAAATATTTAAAATTTAAAATTTTAACTAAGTGATTGAGATAATTACTATGGAACAAAATAAATACTTCCATTACATTAAAGTTGGTTCTTCCAAAATCAAATTAATTTATTTATTTAGAAGAAATCTTAATGGTAATAGATTGTTTGCTGTTTATTGCTAGAAGACGAAACACGTTTTTTGGATAATGATTTGATTAGATGATCCAAAGCACTTCGATAATTTGGATTGATATTTTAGAGTGATTAACTTTATTTATTGATTCAATAAAGAAAAATCTGCCAAAGTTTGGAATAATTCAACTATGGTTATTGACTTTCTTAAAAGATCTATTAACTTGTTTAATGGTAGGTTTAAGGATTCAAAATCAAGTAGAAAAACATAAAAGGAGAGATATGTGTACTTATTTCTGAATAAGTTATTGAATATCATCCTTAGTGTAGTTAATTTAGTCTTTAAAAATATATACCATATGTACACATTTTATAGTACATTATTAATAAACTGATCCTGAATAGTTTTTTTTTGTAACAATACTATTATAAAATCACATACACATATATGCACATATTTCCAAAAGTGTATTTTCGGCGAATATACAAACTGTATATGTGGTGCCAGCAATTTACACAAGAAAATCATATATAAACACAAGCAACATAAATAAATAAAACTGCATATTACCAGAATGCCGAACGATGGCCGAATGTCTAGGATGCTGGCCCAGGATGTTGCTATAAATAGATAGGTATTCATGGATAGCTTTGAGTTTGCTTGTTGTAGATTGGCACCGATAATAGCCATTATAATGATATTGCACCTCGACAGCCATTGTAATGATATTGCACTAAGAGAGAAGCTAGAGGATTTAAATCTAGAGGACTTTTTATCTAGAGGATGTTTGAGGTTCTGGTAAAACCCAAGCAAAAACTAAGAATTGAGAAGTGAAATATTACAACGATGTATCAGTGTGGAAAGAGGGGAAAACCAAAAATGATTTGGCAAAGACAGATGCTAGAGGATTTTAAGAGGACTGGAATTAAGAGATTGGAGAAGGCAAGATCCCGGGCAAAGAATCTAGGGGCATGGAGGGGTGGGCTGGACGCTATATGCTCCATAAGGCGTGAAGAGCCTAAGTCTACACAAATAAAAATTTCAATATAACGTATGTTATTACATATTATATTTCTTAAATAATCTTGGCTCCGCAAAGTTTATTAATATTGGTTGAAGAAATTCTTCAATTTTGTAATTATTTAGTCAATTGGGTATGATATTTCTTTGCAAAATTCGTGGAGTATAAAGATTCATGCCAATAAAATTCAACTCAGATGGCATGTTCCATTAAAAGTGAGATTACACTGTTTCTGGAAAGAGATTCAAAAATTCAATTATTAAAGTAGATCTGTCGGCATTTGCAATACCTCTTTTTTAATAATTGTTAGCTTTTGAAACAAGTATTATTTTACAAATTGATGATACATCTACAAAAGTATCGCAAATTAAATGGATTTACAAAATAAGTATAATAGACTTACTAAATCGTCCAGAAAGCCATATTTGCCCAATATCAGTATATACTAATGTAGACAACACTAGCTTGATTTATTTTCATTTTAAGCTCTTGTAACGTTATCTCTACCATCTCTAACGTTGAACTCATATATTCTATTCATTGTTGAACTGATATGTAATACTCCTTGCTGAACTGATATAACCCACTCATTGTTGAACTAATATATGTTACTCATTGTTGAACTAATATATGCCACTCATTGTTGAACTAATATATGTTACTCATTGTTGAACTAATATATGCCACTCATTGTTGAACTAATATATGCCACTCATTGTTGAACTAATATATGCCACTCATTGTTGAACTAATATGTTACTCATTGTTGAACTAACATATGCTACTTTACATTATACATATTAACACTGCCATTGTTTGACTAATATATACTACTTATTGTTGAACTAATATATGCTTCCCATTGAAATAATAAAAGCTTATCATTGAAATATTATATGCTACTCATTGAAATAATAAAACCTACTCATTGAACTAATATATGCTATTCGTTTACTTTTCTTTTACAGCTTCATCTATTAGTTTCATTTTCTCCATCCGTGCCACTAATTCTTCCATTTTTAAGAAAATTTTTAAGCTCAAAACTCAACAAGGCTTTATTTTCCGTGAAGCCTTAACGACAGCTATGACTCACAAGTAACAACGTTTGCGAGATCTACTCCTTTTTTCTCACTCCGCTGATTCATCATTTCTTATTATTTTAGTCTCCAATTGTCACGGTACACATCTAAACGAAACTTAACGAGGTATAGGAAAGAATTCAAACATCCATACTAAACCCCTGGTTAGTTAATAATTTTGTTTGCATGCACACAATCAGATCAGGTGGCTGAGTTGACCTCCTTACACTCTCTATTATTTTATTCTTCTTAAAAGCGGCATTTTAGAATTATATGAACATAATTTAAAGCATTCAATAGTAGCATATAAGTATATAATAGCTAGTCTCATGTAAAATCCGAAAAAAAAGCTGATTTAAATTTTTATTTAACAAAAATATTCCTAAAATTAATAATAAATGTGTTGCGATTGTGAATGAATATTGAGTAAATATTGAAATAAATAAGATGAATAATATTATTCACATATATTTCTACAGAGTTAAATGGATACAATATTAAATAAGACAACATATGCTACTTTACTCTATACTTACTAACATTTCCATTGTTGAACTAACATAGAATATTCCTTCTTGAACTAACATACATTAATCATTCTTGAACTGTTATATGCTACTCCTTGTTGAACTGATATACATAATTCATTGTAAAACTAATATATGCTACCCAATGTTCAAGTACATAAACTTCTAATTGTTGAAATAACATATCTTAGTTTTCACTCTATACATATTGATATTGTTACTGTTGAACTAATATATACTACTTATTGTTGAACTCATATTTATTAGTAATTGAAATAATACAAGCTACTCATGGAACTAATATATGCTACTCATTCTTGAACTAATATAGACTACTCATGGTTGAAATAATATGTACTACTTATTGTTGAAATAATATATACTATTCATTTATAAATACAGTTCTACTCATTAAATATTGTATGATTTTCTTATAATATAAAACTAATAATATTTCTTTTATATAATTGCTAAATTTAAAAAATCGGAGAATTGTACATAATATCCAAATAAAAGATTCAGTGAAGTGGAGCAAAATATGAACGTAATTGAATAGGTGTATAAGGAAGTCATGTGTCTGTCTAAAGCATATTTTTATTTTTCTTCAAAAAGTGGTCTACAAAGGGATGTTTCAACTGCCTGTGAATGCATCGATATGTTACTATTTTCTGTTGTTTTAGACCAGCCCCATTAATGTCCATTACACTGATGTTTTCGTTGTATAAAGTGTGGATTGCAATATGAAAGCGTACAAATATATTTAACAACATTACATGGAAAGTAAATAAAATTTTACTAAGATTAACTTACTTCCACTATCATTTCCGTAAAGCACTAAAGAGTTTCTGTTTGCAAGTCTCTCTTTCACTTTCTCTCGAGCTGTGCTCTCTTAAGGAGGAAGCATTTACAATTAGAAAAAGGAACAAAAGCAATAGCCAATTAAAGTGTTAGTTCTCTAATTACAAGGTTAAGATATTTTCATTACATAAAATGATTATATAATTAATTCTGACTTCAATAGAATGCGTTTGGTGAATAAATTTCACCAACACAACAATAAAAGTTTAAAGGAGAGAATGGAAAGAATCGGAAAGTTGTCTTTAAAGTTATGGAATCGCTAGAAATTCTTTTAAATTATAATTGTTAATAAATTACTTAATTTAATTAAAATATCATTGCACACAAATACATAGATGAACAAATGCATATATATATGTAATGAGACGGACTTCTCGATGGGTGGTTGCAGTCATGACCATAAAACTGATACCGTTTTAACTAAAGACCTTCATTAGGATTATGCTGGAAGATGGGTTCCCACTTCATTATAGGGACAGGACAAGCTGAAGGGTCAGCTAGCATAAAGTTCTATGTACAAGACACATAACACATAGGTCAATATCTGTGGGAAAAATCTCTAGAAAAATCTGTCTCCGACAGCGTATACCTCCTTTTTATTTGGAAATTTCCTAAATTGTCCGGTAGGGTCATGTAGGAATATAATTGGTCAGGTCCCTTCTCTGAGGGCGTAAACTGTAGCCCCAAAGGTCAATTTAGGTTAGGGGTTAAAAAGGAAAATACAAAAGGACGAGGGAATTTTTAGCCCTTGATTTAAGTTTTGAAAACCACTTAGAATTTTCCTTACATGTATATATATATATATATATATATATATATATATATATATATATATATACAACACTTTAAATATATATATATATATATGTATTTATACATATATATATATACACACACACATATATATATATATATATATATATATATATATATATATATATATATATATATATATATATATATATATATGTATATCTACATATATGTATATATATATATATATATATATATATATATATATATATATATATATATATATATATATATATATATATATATATATATATATATATATATATATATATATATATATATATATATATATATATATATATATATATATATATATATATATATATATATATATATATATATATATATATAATGTGTATGTGTATATGCATGCATTCCATTTTAATAACTTTATATGCAGGGAGAAGGAAAATTTGAAATTCTAAACTGTTTGAAAAAGAGTGAATACTTCCGATGTATATTAACATTGTTCAAAGACAAATGTCAGTATCGATCCTAATAGGATATATCAGCAGGGTGCGGCTGGTGAGCGATTAAAAAAGATATCATTTTTTAAAAGCTCCACGTTTTACAAAATTACTATTTTGACATTTCTAAAAAGGATTCATTTTTGTGAGAGCAAATGGAAGTAATTCTTCAACTTGTTTTAGAACTTAATCATATATATATATATATATATATACAGACACATATCTATATGTATCTATTTACATAAAGAAGATAATTTATACATATACATATATACATATATATACAAAAGGTTGTTTTTGAAAGTTACAATCTATACAAAAAACGCATCTCAGTACTGTACAAGAATAAGAGAAAAGAGTAGCACAATTTCATTCAACGCTAAGTAAAGATTCGCTAGAAAAGATTAGAAAAATAAAACCAGGGAGTTAAAATACGAGAAACACCAGCAATTGGCCAAATACTAATACAATATTATTATAATATGACAATAAATCGCTATTTTGAAATACAAACATAAAATAAATTACATAAAGTAATTGTAATATATTAATCTGTAAGAATATTACTGTTACTCCTTATATATTATATTAGTTATGAGTTAGAAGGAAGAGACACAAGAAGAAGGAAGAAAGAAAGAATGAGAAGGGGAGTGAGGAAAAATGAACTGTTGACTGAGAGGGTGTGAGAAAGAAGAATGAGTCAGATAGAGAGTGAGAGGGAAGTGAGGAGCGAGAATGTGTCAGAGAGTGGGAGAGAGAGTGAAGGAGGAAAATGTGTCAGATAGAGTGTGAAAGGACGATTGAGGAACGAGAATATGTTAGACAGAGTGCGAGAGGGAGTGAGGAAGTAGAATGTTTCAGGTAGAGAGTGAAAGAGGGAGCGGAGAAGGACAATAAGTCAGATACAGATTGAGATTTTGGAGTGCGAAAGGAGAATGTGTCAGATAAAGGGTGAGAAAGAAGGTAAGGAACGAAAGTATGTCCAATAGAGAGTAAGAAAGGAGTGAGGAAAGAGAATGTTTCAGGCAGAGAGTAAAAGAGGGAGCGGGGAAGGAGAATATGTCAGATCAGACTGAGATTTTGAGGTGAGAAAGGAGAATATGTCAGATAAAGGGTGAGTGAGAAGGGATGCAACGAAAATGTGTCCGATAGAGAGTAAGAAAGGAGTGAAGAAGGAGAATATGTTAGTTAGAGAGTTGAGAGAAGGAGTGAAGAACTAGAATGTGTCAGATAGAAAGTGAGTGAGGGAATGAGGAACGGAATGTGTCAGATAAAGTCTGAGAGAGGGAGTGATAAACTAGAATGTGTCAGTTAGAGAGTGAGGGAGGGGGCGAGGAAGGAGAATGTGTCAGGTAAAGAGTAAAAGAGAGAGTGGGAAGGAAAATATGTCAGATAGAGAGTGAGGGCGAAAGTGTCGAAGGCGAATGTGTCAGGTAGAGACGGAGTGAGGGGGAGGGGAAAAAGAATGTGTGAGATAAAGGGTGTGAGGGAAAGAGAAGATGGAATTTGATGTTGAGATTGAAGCTGAGAAGAGAGCAAAATAGAGAAAGATCTAGTAAAGAGATCAAGAGAGAAAAAAAGAGAGGGAAAATAGAATGAACAAGAGGGAGAGAAAAAGAGAGAGGGAAACGGAGTACAAGAGAGGTTTTTTCCGTCTTAAGGGAAGACAGAAAAGGAGACTAAGCAGAAGAAAGCGGGGGAGGAGAGTGATATAGAGGATAGAAATTGAAGAGAAAATTTAAGATAAAGCGAGAGAGGGGGAGGGGAAAGTGTGAGAGTGAAAGGAAGATGAGTAAAAGTGAAGAATGTGCAAAGGTATCTAGTGAAGAGAGCAAGAGAGAGGAGAATGACAGAAGAGGAGGAGAGAGAGATTTTGACCAAATCCATAATAATATTTATTTCATCTTAAAACACTAGCCATTGCTAAAAACTAGAATTTTAAAACAAAACCAATTAATTTAATAACTGTACTTTAAATGGAAATAGAAGTAATTACTATATTTGATTGTAATTATCTTGATTATTAAATCACTATTTCATATAATATGTATTTTTTATTGATAAATACAATTTATTCTATAGGTGGCAAACATGATATACTTCTAGGTTTTATTCTTTATCTCAGATTCATCCCAGAATGGCAGTTATTAGGGTTATTTTTGTAACTTTTTTCAGAATGATAAAGAAATAATACATCACGATAAAAACTACTTTGACGGAGCAATAAAGAGTTATTATATTTCACAACCAGAGAGCAATTAATTTAATGAGTTCAATTAAAATCGTTTGTTCTTCATCGGAAGCTCGCTTTTAATTTGTATGTTTGCTTTCTTTTAAGAGAGATGTTTTGACAAATCGAGGACTGAGAGAGACGAAATTAAGTTTTGCCTTCGAAAAGATCCGAAAATAGTTTCGTTTCAGAAATAAAATATTTAGGGTTCGGTTCAAAACATTTTAAACATCTGATGTTTTACTTCTTAAGCCTACAATGGATTGTTAAAACTAATTCATTTTAGTTTTAACCAATCTGCTTGAAAATTTAGTATGTTATTAATAGTAATGACTGTAACGGAGTAAAAATATGATACCGATATTAGGTATTTATAAAACATTATACCGGAATATCAGTATTAAGACCATTGTTGAGGATTTTTGAAGAGAGTACAAATACATAGTTTTTCTTTGAGATATTTAATAGTTTTAAACAAAAACTTCCCTTAAATATCTGATGCTTTTAAGGCTATAGAGGACTGTCAAATATAATTTATTCATTTTTAATCAGTCATTTTGAAAATTCATTATGTTATTAGTAGTGATTGCTATATTGGAATGAAATATGATTCCAGTATTCAGTATGCTTTCAGGAGTTATATCAAATTAATAGTATTAATACTGCTATTCAGGAATTTTCTTTATTCTACCACTATTAAGGAATTAGCTTCTCCAATAATTTATAAAAGTTTTATTTTGGTGTTATTAGAACATCTCCACTTCATCCAGGTACTTTCAGAATGGAAAAAATGAAAATTGGAAATGGTTACTTTAAAAGTTTAATATCTTTCTTAATTTTTTCTATAAATAGGAGGCGTATCCAGAAAGTAAGTTTCCCTACTTAAAAGAAAAAAAGAGTTCACACTTTCACTGACATATTTATTGGCAACAAGTACAGCAATGTTTCAGCTATTTTTCAACATAACCACCAGCAGACACTTGTCGTATTGTGGGATAAAATTTTTGTATCCCTCTGTCGTAGAACTCAGCCACCTGTGAATGGAACCAGCCTTCCTGTCCCAGAACACCCTGCACATCTCTTTCCGGACCGACAGCATCTGTTTGAATTTGGTCCTGACGGAAGATCCACTATGACGCCAATGCATTGACAGTTGCTTGGTTTCAAGGGTAAAGTGCGAAATCCAAGTCTCATTGCCAGTGACGATCCTGTCGAGGAACTCGTCGCCGTCATCGTGATACCGTAGCAGAAATGTCAGTGCTGCTCCTAAGCGTTGAATTTTGTGTTCGGGTGTCAGTTTCAGCTCATAGACCTGGCAGAGCTGACGATGAATTTCAATTGGCGCAATGCTTTGTGCATTCAAGATCATCGACCGAAACTTGCAGGCTGCGGGAGAAGGAATTAGAGTTTCCACTTTGGACCATTGTTACCGCACTACTGGTAGGATTCGGGACCTGTCCATCTGGCATACGATTGATACGTCATATATGTGTTACGCATGCGCAATTGACACTGCTAGACACGTTTACTTTAAAGGGGAAAACATCGGGAAACTTACTTTCTGGATGCACCTCGTACATGGAATATAATTTATTACATGTCCATTAAGACATCCTTTAAAATAACAAATAAAAATATTAATATACTTCATGAATGTTCAGTAGAGCAGTACTTTCTTTAAATGCTCATATCTTGTAGACGATTCCTTAAAAACATTAATTTGGTTTGAAAAACTTTCATTTTGGCAATATGCAAAATATCCTTACTTCATCCAGTTATTTTCAAAGTGAGAATGAAAATTGAAAATGGTTACCGTACAAGATTAATACCTTTCTCAATTTTCTTTAAACATACATGGAATATTGTATATAAGTTGCCCATTAAGATATTTGTAAAAAGCAGGAAATAAAAGCTTTCATATATTTCGTGCATGCTTAGTAGAATAGAAGAGAATTTTCCTTTAAATGCTCATATCTTGTATTCAAATCTTTTAAAAAATTAGTTTAAAGAATATGTCTTTCGAATGCTCATATCTCGACGTCAAATCAGTATTTTTGTCACTAATTTTGTTTATATTTTTCAAACTATAATAAAACTTTTCTGCAAGTTTCGTAAACTATTTATTGAGACGGGATATACTTTCCTGTTAGTAAAAAATTCAGTGTTGTGAAAGAATCAGTAGAATTAAAGGAAATTCAATACATAAACAACTTATATCGGTTGAAATGAATTCTTACATTTTAAAAGCTAAATAAAAACCATTATCAAGTGTTCGAAATAAGTATTTTTATAGTCATTACGAACTAAAATAAAGGCTTCTATGGCATGTAATCTGATTTTGATTGTTTGCTTGGGGAAGAGCATTCCATATTGTTTGTATACGTGCCCAAACTTCATCTGCTGAAGCCATAAGCCCAGGATCATGGACGAAATCCTACACATGTTCAATAGGTAACACATCTGGAGAATAAGCAGTCCACTGAAGAAGCTGTATGTGTTTTGCTAAAAGGAAGTTTTGAATAATCCTTGCAAGACTTGGACATTCATGATTCTGTCGAAAGACATTTTCAGCAATGATTTGAAGGAACGGAACAACTTTGGGCTCTAGTACTTCATTGATGTATTTGGTGCAGTTAAGAATGCCCTTAATTCGTATCAATCGATAACTTTCATGATACGCAATGACAACCCAGACTTTACCTTACGATGCAATACTGCACTCCGGAATGTTGCGTGCGATCCGCGGTAGCTCAGTCGGCAAAGTTAACGATCTTGTAACTGAGAGGGTCCGGGTTCGTAACCCGAGCAGGTCTAAGATCCGCTGTGTAAGCTAAAGGTGATTGGATACGTAATATATGTTTGTTGTCACAATGTCCACCATGTTCTCAATCAATAACCCTGGGGGTGGCAGTACAAGTCTATGGGCCTTCTGCTTGGTCTCTGCTTCAAAATTATAAGGTCTCACTCGAACATAACTCGTACTTTCACCCTTGTGGTGCTCGTTGAAACGAAAGGTGCACCCGTTCGCCTTAAATCGAGTAACCCCCGGCTCATATCGAGCTTCGTTTGACCAAGTGGCATAGGACAACAACAACATGTTGCGTTCACCTGTTTCTGCAAAGTGTCCAACAAGAATGCAGCCGTCACGGTTCTACAGATTAAAGCGGGATTCGATAGAAAAAGCTACTTGTTGCCAATTTTTACTCTTGGATCTGTAATGGCCGTCAGCACTATGAGCATGATGTGTCTATAATCATTACCTTTACTTGGCGAAAGTTTTAAATTGATTAACTTTTTAACCTTTTGAAGGGCACTGGTATATATAATATACCGGCTGTTAATTTTTTTTCTCTGATTTATATAGAAAAAAAAAAGTTTTTGATTTTAAATTTTTTCATCAAACTACCGACATTTAATTTTTTCCCTTCTTTTAATTATTCCTGTCAAAATCTTCTTTTAGAAACAAGCTCTATGAAAACCTGATCCTAAAAGCAAAAATTCGGTTTTTCAAAGTTAAGACTTTAAAATAAAAGTACCTACTCAAACTTCACATAGAAATTTCTTATCTATTTGATTTATACACCCTTTTAATAAAAATTATTAATTATTTTTCCAATATTATTAAAAAATGTGTCATTTCCATGTTGTACGAAAGGTAGGCGATTACTCAATCAAATTACCCCCAGCTTATCCCTCAAGTAATATAACTTATTTTTCATATACTTCATATTTAAAAAGTTCATAGAAAACATTTATAAATTAATTTAATTTAAAACCTAAGAGTTTCTGTGGGTGTTCCTCAAAGGGTTAAATATTACGAAAAATGTGAAAAAAGGAAATGTTCCATAACAAGTGGTTACACATGCACATACACATATATGCACACACATACATATATAGATGCACACATAGATTTCCCACAAAAATTTATAGATTTGTACATTTTATAACTAATTTACGTACTATGTACTGTTCTATATGATACATACATACATACGCTTATAAGTAATACTTTGATTACTTAATTACATCAAATTTAATAGAAGTTAAAAACAGAATGCTGTGATTAATCAGATGGTCATTCATGGCAAAAAATAACGAACATTTATTTTTCTATAAAAACGTTAATATAGTCAAAAACATCCCCTATATAATAATAGTCTAAGTTATTTGTCCGTCTGTCCTCGAATTTATGAAGCGGTTGGACCTGAAATGGATAGAGGCATCCATATTGGAAACTTCATGAGTTAGGTTTATCAAAATTCAAAGCCAGTAAAGTTTATCTTCTCCTAAATTATCGATCAGATTCTAAAATAAATTGGTATAAATGAACTTCATATTACAGCAAAAAAATACTATCGTCTATAAAACGTTCGAAATTTGCCCCTTCCAAAATAACATTTTTTTTCTAGCATTATAACGTCATTCCTTTAACCATTTCATTTAATCATTTCTTATTTTAAATTATTTAAATATCATCTGCATTATTTTCATACGTTTTATCACTGAACTTAGATATTACGTAAGTAATTTTCTTTTATATTTGGCTTAAATAATAGATTAGGTACATATGTGATAATTTTAAATTTAATCATCGATTATTTTTTGTTGCAATGAAAATTTTATTACCGGTATTAACAACAAATTCTATCTACCTCCAAGGTGTAGTGGAAATGATAGTTTAATTCCTTTACTTCCATTAATTAATGTGGCAAAAAATTGGGAAGAACTTAACGATAATTTTGACGTAGCTAAGAAAATTTTGAATTATCTGTCTAAAGGAATTCAACGTGATTCTTAACTGCATTCACAATATCCGGAGACTCTAGAGGAGTATGAAGATAAACAAATTATTGAGTGTGTACCAGATAATTCTCAGCCATAGTAGATTAGGTCCATAAGAGATGATTTTAAATTTAATCATCGGTTATTTTTTGTTGCCAGATAATTCTCAGCCAAAACACAAATAATATTTTTACTTGCTTCATAGGGTACTTTACAATTCTGGAAAATTAAAGGTTTTACTGATCCCGTCATATGACGGGCTATATGCTAATTCAAAATACGTACAGAAAAAAATGAGAGTGATATTTCCACAGTGGTTTGTAATATATACCGCAAAAATTTTGACTTAATTTTTATTAAACCTCTACATGACAGTTGATACAGATAATATTGTTGTATTGGTTTCTTATATCTATCGAGAAATTTACGTCACTGGATTTATTTTGCTGTAATTTGAACAAACATTACTGTAATCCATTAACATTTCCCGTATATGTGAAAATATTGAAAATAGCAGTTATTTCATTTAATTTTCTTTCACAAAAATTATCTATTTCTAACATTTTGATGATAATTGATAATCAATCTAAATTAGTCAAACTAAGAATTAAACAGACTTCTTAAACAGTCTTAAATTGCAAAAAATGGAATTGTAAAAGTTATCGTTGCAGAGTATCAGCAATGTGTTTTAAATGTAAATGAACATAAACAAACTTTTAAAAATAAAACTAACGTTTAATTTACTTAAAACATACAAAGAAAAGGTTTAAGGCAAATAAACATAGTATAGAATTCTTTAAACTGGTAACTGTTAAACAATATTACTACTAGTAAAAGAAAAACATTGAAAACGATTACAAAAATGAATACATTTGACCTTACTAAAACTTAGGCTAACCCAGAACCAGGCACGAGCAGAACCTCATAAAGCGAAGTTGTTTTGCACCCCTCATTACGCAGATCGACTTCTCAAAACAAAACAAAAAAAAAAAACAAGTTAAAATGAGCCGCTTAAGTAAGAACTTGTATTATTAAATTCGTTGGGATAAATTTCCCTTACCCAATTAGAAGCTGACTATTTTATGGAGTTGAGAAGTCGGCCTGGCCAAAGGTTAGATTAAGACACGCACTTTTGACTAGTATTTTGTGTAGGAGTGAACAAACCGAGGTGTTTCATTTGACAACAATAATAACGATCAAAATTAAAGAGAATTTTTTCTCCTTATTTTTGGTAATTTTCTCAAATATATTCCATAGCCAAGAGGTTAAGTCGTAGGGAGACTTTCCAATTTTTATCAAAGTTACACATCACAACGTTCATTTTAACTCTAATCCCAAATTTGTTTGAATTTTTTTTACCTTTATGATCATTTTTAAGTAAATATTCCCTTTAAAATGAGCTGATACATTAGAAATAATTTTTTTAAGTAGCAAAATAAACAATTAGTATTAAATATTAACCAAATTTTTTACTACAATTATTCTCAGACATGAAAATTAAGATAGAAAAAGTAGATTATTTTCACTTACTGTTTTGAATAAAATCATTTTAAGCTTTATTTAACATAGTTTAGTAATATTTATTACATCGGTCAATATAAATTTATTATCCTTCCCACATGCACTCTCTGGCTTTGTTTATATACACTCACTTCCAAAAGTTAAGAACGAAGATGAAAATGCTAATTTCCGGAAGCCAATCAGAAATGAAGAGGATGCAATTCGCTGTAGAGGTAGATGGCTTAGATATTGATATTATTACACACACACACACACACACATATATATACATATATACATATATATGTATATATATATATATATATATATTTATACATACATATATATATATATATATATATATATATATATATATATATATATATATATATATATATATATATATATATATATATATATATATATATATATATATATATATATATATATATGAGTGTGTATATATATATTTATATAAATATGTACATATATATGTTACGGCCAAAGCCCGAAGTTCGGCCAGTTCCCGAATTGGCCGGCCAAATCGCACATTGGCCGGGGCGTGTGGCCAATGTGCGATGTACTGGAAAGGAATAGCGTATATGCGACCTTGGCCGGCCACTTCCCGAAGTGCCCGAAACTCCCTGGCCAATGTTCGATGTGCTGAAGCAATACTGTTCGGCAGGGTAGATTCCGGTGTGATGACGGCATGCACATGGTAGTAAGGACAGTGTGTTATATTTTCAATGTATCTGGCATCCAAGTATCGAATCACGAATCTGGCAATGCGTTATTGTTTACGGGCCCGTCAACTGAATAGTTTCGATTGCCGGTTAGTGTGCTTTCCCCGGATAGGTAAGCCCTTTCAATATTCGTTTGTTTTTTATTATACTATGGATAAACTCAGTTTCAAGAATTTGTACATGCTTGCAAATTTATATTTTAATACTATTATTACTATATTTATAGTATTAATACTTTATAGTTTCACCTAAAACTTATACATGTTCATTAACTGCTAAACCACGAAAGGGATCACCGCGTGATTTGAGAGAATCGTATTGTTTTTCTATAAAATTTTTTCCATGGCTTCTCCTGACGAAACTAGTATGCTGGGAGAAGATGATGCACATGCAAATGCAGAACCAACTTTTGATATGAGAATCGAGTTCTTAGGTAAATTGAATATATTGCTGCAAGGAAAAGCAGATAATAGCTGGATTCTCAGCAGAGACAAGTACTGTATTTTCATAGAGGACGTTAAAAAGGCTAAATCAAAGTAAAAAAAAGAAACTGTTGACTATCGTCGACTAAGAAAATATGATGTTATTGAGGTTGACGGAAAAGAAAAACTTATTGTACCAGTAACAGAAGAAAATAGCTTTATTTTGCATTTTATGCACACAGAAGATTTTTTCGACTTCCTACATAATACTCACTTGAAAATTGAACACGGATGGAGAAGTATCTGCAAACTAAGTACAAAAATGTCACCAAGGAATTCGATATATTTTATCTCCGCTTATGCAAACAGTGTCAGACCAAATTATCTAATCTTAAGAAAGGTCTAGTTTCTATACCTTTGATATTTAAATAATTTAACTTAAGATGCCAGGTAGATCTTATCGACATGCAAAGTAACCCAGACAGCGAATTCAAGTTTGTACTCAATCACCAGGATCATTTAACAAAGTTCAAATTATTGCGAGCTCTAAAAAGCTCTGAAAAGTTTCCATTTTGCAAGAGAAACTAATTACATTGGCATCCGTATGCAAAGTGGAAAAATCATTACGAACCTTTACCTCTTCACAATCGCTGACCGGCGGCCGAGACTACACTCGTTGCACTACTAAGTGCTAAATAAATAGCTGAAGATGTAAAATAACAAACTGATGTGCAATTCGATATGTCATAAAAGTTTATCTTGTTGTAACAAGTGATGATACCAATAATTTTCTGTAATAAACTAATTCAGTAGATAATGTGATTATATCTTTGTATGTTTTCTCCAAGGGAGAGGAAATTTTCATAAGACACCAGGAGGTTTCTGGTTCTGTGAGATCCTTACTCACTAAAACTTCTAACTTCAGACTACAGCCCACATAAGGCCCCCGTACCTCCTTGGCCTTTGTTCCGAAGGACGATCCTAGGCTATTAAAAGAGGCGGATTCGTCGAAAATCTCCTCTGTGGCAGCTATAATGTGATTATCATTAGCATTACGGTATACAAACACCCCAAATTTGCTCAATACCTTGTTTTTCTGACTTTGGCCGATCGCCCCATGCCAGTTCCCGCATTGGCTGGCCAAACCCCGAAATCAAGGAAAGATCGGACATTGGCCAGCTATTGTGAGGCGATATTGGTTATTTCGCGATTTGGCCGGCCAATTCGGGAACTGGCCGACTTCGGGCTTTGGCCGTAACATATATATATATATATATATATATATATATATATATATATATATATATATATATATATATATATATATACACATGTATATATATAATATATGTATTTATAGAGAGAGTGATGTACCTGGAAAAAAAAATAAATATATTTAAAAATAATCTACATTTGGAATCCTTGTGAATTATTTACTTCGAAACATCGTACGAAATAGTAAAAAAAGCGTGTTTCATGGATGTAGATAGTATTTTTCGTGTTTTTTTCAATATAGCACACTTTGATGGATCCGTAATAAAACCGTATATTTGAAAATATGTATGTATATTTTAAAATATTGATATATATATATATATATTTTGAAATCTTTTTTTCTAAACTTTACTTCAGTTTCTCTTTTACGGAAAGCTCGTACTTTTCAAGCTTTTTTATTTATCATGTGACTGACACGTGATGAACCTAAAATATATGTGTATATTTAAAAATTTTGTATATTTTAAAATCTTTGCTAACACTTCTTTCCGAAAATATTCTCGAATATCGTGCAAAAAACGGGAAAAGTATAAGCCTTTATTATGCATTGGTGCACATTTTTCGAGATTTTCTCAATATAATAAGCTCTAAGAGAACCGTAAAAATGTGTGT
>JAGEOH010001270.1:0-12500 GCA_032207245.1 Pardosa pseudoannulata
TGGAAAGAGCTTTCACTGCAAAAAGTGTTCCTGACAAATTTAAAGCCGAAATTCTTTTGAATTTGCTTGTCGAGAAAGCTTCTAATGTGATTACGTATTTAAAAGAGGATGAAATAGAAGATTATGAAAAAGTAAAATTATTAGTTTTACGAGAATATGAGCCAACACCTCAAGCGTGTTTAGAACAATTTCGAAAAACAACTCGACTACAAAACGAAACTTGGGTCCAGTTTGCATCGCGGTTAAAAATTAGTTGGGATTATTATCTTAAGTTGAGAAAAGTTTCAGATTTCGAAACTTTAAACCAATTGATTATTGCGGATAAAATATTCCAAATTTTAGATAAAGAGACTGCATACCATATAAGTATAAAGCAGGCAGATGAATGGTTTAAACCTTTAAAACTTTCTCAGGAAGTGGATCTATATTCAACTTCTCGCGGAAAACAATCTGAGAATTTTAATGCCTTTCGTAAACAACCAAGTTCAAAAAATGTTTCAAAGGTGTTTTTTTCTGATATGAAAAATTCAAAATGTATACTGGGATGTTCGGAGGATCATCCGTTGTACAAGTGCAATAAATATAATAAATTATCAGTAAACGAGAGAATAAATGTAATCAAGAATAATAACTGTTGCTTCAGATGTCTTTCACAGCATCATCGAGTTGCGTCATACAAAAGTAAATATAAGTGCAATTGTTGTTCGAAATTACACCACAGGAGTCTTTGTTTTTCATTAGAGAAAACTGCGAACTTAATGTGGGATAAAAAAAGATGAGGTTAGACAGGAGCCAGTGATGGATAATTATGCGAATCCAGATGGCCATAAATCTAAGCAAGAGCAAAATCTTTCTCTCCACTCAGCAGAATTTATACCGACAGCAATCTGTGAGCCATCCAATAAATTGTTTACAATTACAAGTAATGACGTGGAAAAACCGTCCTGTTAAGTACAAGCATTTGTTATTTTCGAGATGAGAGTAATAATATTCATAAATTACGTTGTTTAATGGATTCGGGTTCAATGTGTAATTTAATAACCCTTTCATGCGCTGAAAGAATCGGGTTAAAGAAGGAAAAAATAAACAGAGTGTTGTCAGGACTAGGTGATATGGCAATAAATGTGAGGTCAAAAGTTAATGCAACATTAACCAATGCAGATATGAGTTTACAAACGAACTTGGATTTCCTCGTCGTATCACGGATAACTGATTCATTTGTACCTTCCGAGCGACTGAATGTAAATAGACAGGAATTAAATAAATTAAATCTTGCAGATAAGAATTTTGATATGCCAGGTCCTGTTGATGCCTTTTTGTCAAATGAAGTTTTTTACGAGACTCTAATTCCTGGACAAATATATCCCTCAAATACAAAATTAATTTTGCAGAATTCTATTTTTGGATATTTAGTTAGTGGGAGTGTTCCAACTCCAAGTGTAAATAAGATGCATTGCGGTCTTATAAAGGATAGCATTGATTTAGATGAGTTATTACGGGGTATTTGGGAAATTGAAAGTGTTGAAGATACAATTAAAAGTAAGGAAACCATTATTTGTGATGAACACTTTATGAATATACACTGGAGAAATAAAGAAGGAAGATACGTTGTAAAAATGCCCCTTAAACAAGACCCCTCCTGTTTAGGTCAATCTAGAGAGAATGCACTTAAAAGGCTAAAATTGCTATGGGTACGACTGGGAAGAATGTATCGCATGATACTGATAGATCCTAGTCAACATTGCCTTCAGAGAATTTTATGAAGTGATAATCCAAATGAGACCCCGAAGACTTACGAGTTGTTAACCATAACATATGGCACGGTATGTGCACCCTATCTCGCTATGAGGACATTGATGCAGCTTGCAGCTGACGAACAAAACAATTATCCTCTTGCAGCTGCAGTATTAAGAGGCAATTTCTACATGGATGATGTCTTATGCGGTGCCCCTACCCTTGAAGAAGCCAAAGAACTACAGCGTCAACTTATAGAGATTATGTTGAGAGCCGGTATGCATATGCATAAATGGTATGCAAATAACCCAGAACTATCACCGGAATCAGAAGGGAAATATTGCTTTGAGAATCAACCGGTAACAAAAACATTGGGGGTTTCCTGGAAACTGTTGAAGGATTGTTTCAACTTCACGGTCAAAATTGAATTTAGTACTTCTTACACCAAACGATGCTTACTATCCACAATAGCCAGGCTCTTCGATCCTCTTGGTTTGCTTGGTCCAATTATTGCCAAAGCAAAAATCTTCATGCAGAGACTTTGGAGTTTAAAACTAGATTGAATGATCCGCTGCCTGCTCTAGAATATCATGAGTGGAACCAATTCCTTAAGTCATTAGAAAGTATAAATAACATGGACATTGAGAGACCTATAATAACCAAGCAAGCTACCATGATTGAAATCCATGGATTCTGCGACGCTTCGGAGAGATGCTACGGAGCAGTAATTTACTGTAAATACACGAGTCCGTCCGAAAGGGCACTGGTAAAACTAATTACCAGCAAATCCAGAGTTTCTCCTGTTAAAAGTCTGACCATACCGAGGCTTGAGCTCTGCGCAGCCGTATTGCTGTCTCGACTGATAAGAAATGTTCTTACTGCTTTAAAAGTGACAATAACACAAGTATACCTTTGGAGTGACTCCATGATAGTACTTTCATGGATACAAAAAGAACCCATTGTTCTTAAAACATTTGTCCAAAACAGAGTAGCAGCTATTCATGAACTGACAGATGTGTCACAATGGCATCACGTACCATCCAAAGACAACCCCGCTGATCTAATTTCCAGAGGAGCGAACCTGCAAGATTTGACTGAGTGTTCAATTTGGTGGTCCGGCTCTCAATTTTTGGCAACAAATAACTATCCTGATAAACCAATTCCAGAGACTGTGATAAAGGATGACTTTTCTTCAGAACTGAAAGTTACTAAAACCGAAGCTAGTGCTAGTTATAGTATTACTACGGACATCTTTGTGAACAGTTTGTTAAATATTAGTAACAATTATACTAAGATTATTCGAATTCTGAGTTTTGTTTTCAGATTCATCAGCAACTGTAGGAGAAACAGTCGCAAGAGCGGTCCATTAAGAGTTGAAGACTTAAAGGAGGCTGAAATCAAGTTGGTAAGATTGGTACAAAACCTAAGTTTCCAGGAGGAACTGAGTACCATTAAAAAGGTCAAACAGATTTCAAAGGCAAGTCCAATATGTAGTTTAAATCCCTTTGTGGATAAAAAGGGTGTTTTAAGAGTAGGAGGTAGGTTGAGCAATAACAACTTAACCTTTGAGAAAAAGTATCCAATCCTAAACATAAATTAACAGAATTGATTGTTAGTCACTATCATACAAAGTATTTGCATTCGGGTTCCCAAGCTTTACTGCTTCAAATTAGACAGCAGTTTTGGATAATTAATGGGAGAAATATATGTAGAAAAATTGCACATAACTGCGTTATCTGTTTTAAGGCAAAGCCGCGGGTAATGAATCAATTAATGGGAGAATTACCCGAAGAAAGAGTTAGAAAAACTTTTCCCTTTAACGTCGCTGGCGCAGATTTTTGCGGCCCTTTCTTTATCAAGTATAGGCGTCAGAGGAAAGGTATCTATCACAAAATTTATGTTTGCATATTTATATGCTTCGTGTCGAAAGCAATGCATTTAGAGGTAGTGTCAAATATGACTTCAGCCTCGTTTATTGCTACGTTAAAAAGGTTCATTTTTAGGTGAGGTAAATGCGCTAAATTTTTTACCGACAACGCGAAGAATTTCGTAGGCACGAATGCTGAATTTAAGAAGTGGCATAGGTTAGTAAATCAACCAGATGAGACTCTTGCAGGATTCATGTCATCCGAAGGAATCGATTGGAAGTTCCTTCCTCCCAGGAGCCCGAATTTTGGAGGCATTTGGGAAGCAGGCGTTAAATCCATTAAATACTACTTGAAGAGAGTAGTGGGTAATACAAGGTTGACTTACGAGGAATTCCTGACTGTGTTAATTCAAGTGGAAGGAATGTTAAATTCTCGACCGCTTGTTCCTTTATCTGCTGATATGGATGATCTTAATGTTTTGACCCCTTCTCATTTTTTAATTGGTCGCCCCATTACATCCATAGATGAACCTTATTTAACTAAAATAGGTGAAAATAGGCTTAATCATTGGCAGAGATTGACAAAAATGACACAGACAATTTGGAAAAGATGGAGTTCAGATTACTTGAGTAATTTGCAGCAGAGGAACAAATGGAAATTTGATAAAACCAATGTAAAGGTAGGAGACTTAGTAGTTGTTAAAGAGGATAATTTTCCACCCTGTCAATGGACTTTAGGCAGAATATGTAATGTTTATCCTGGTAAGGACAATAAGGTTCGAGTAGTGGAAGTTAAAACTGCCTTGGGCAAATATAAAAGCCCAATCTCGAAGTTATGCCTCTTACCTATAAATGCATAATTAAGATTGTTTGTTTAAATATTGTGTTAGTATATTGTGAATTATTTTAATGATTTTTTATGTGTTGGTATAATGTAATATTAGAACTGTGTTTTTTTGTTTTATGATTGTACTCTTGTGTAATTAATTATGATTTGAATGTTTAAAAAACATGTCAAGGCCTGGCGGGATGTTCTGAGTTGGCATGTTGCCAAGACTTACGTTCTGAGTTGGCGTGTTGCCAAGATTTCTATTGAGTGTAAGCCCGCTTCTTTTGTGTGAAGAGAGAGAAATGAGTTCAAACGAACGAGTATCTTGTCTTTTGAGTTTGAGAATAAATTTAGTCTACAGTCCACTATATATATTTTTATTGAATAATTGAAGAGCTATCGTTCGTACAATTGTGTAGTATCTTTAATTAAGTAATGCGTTGTGGAAAATTATTTTAAATATATAACAGTCTCTTAACACAAGGTTCTGAGAAACGATAGACAATTACACAGTGGTTTAATTTAATTTTTAAATGTGATCCATAAGAAATAATCATGTATTAAAGAGAGAAACAATATTAAATTTGAAAGTAAAAACTTATTTACACTAATTCTAAAGTGCACTTGTTACTTACACACGTTTTTAGACATATATACTTCCATTATTACTTAAAAAGTATTCTTAGGATTAACAATAAGTACTTAAGTGTCTTATATGGGGGTAAACAAATATTTTCTGAACATCCTACAAAATTTTCTGAAAATGTATACATTACTAATTTAAAATATAAACTAAATTAGGGTTAATTGTCTGGATGTCAGAACTACAGCTAAATGATATCTGAATTTTAATATAATTGTGTTATGCTTGTGATTTATCGTTAAACAAATATCAGTATATTAATATGTTTTAATATATATCACCTTATTATAGAGTTACAAATATAAATGTGTTCTGTATAAAATAATACAAGCACTCATATATCAATGTGTGTGTTGGTTCTCTAGAAAACGAAAATTCAATTTCTTAAACTGAATATATAAATTTAAATTTTAACACATTAAAAAACGAAAATCACATGACATATTATTACTGCTCTTCGGGTAGAAAAATGATTTGTGGATATGTCAAAAAAGAAGAAAAGGTGAGAAAAGATATAAAACTTTCTGATTATATCTTCAAAATTCATTTATATATTTTTTATTTTAAGCTGAAAATGGTTTTAATAAACTTATTTTTTACTTTTCAGAAACAGATTTTTCTGGAAATTCTTTTCAGATTTTCGGGATTTTTTTTTAATAATTTTAGAAATAGACTCTCACAAATTTTCGGAGAATTCGAAAATTAGAATCACCCTTGGTGTCTTGGTTTACCTTATCTTGGTGAGCCTAATCAATTTCAATGCTTAAAATATTTATAAACTACAAGTCGAAATTCTTCAATAATAAAGTAGAGAACCTGAAGTATGTAATTTTTACCCTTAAGATCTTTCGTACGAGAAGACTTTGAGTGTTGGGCGATATGCCATGTTAGTCTCCTATAAAACTTCTCTCTTAGTCTCACTTAGGATCCTTGGAATATTTTTTCGCTATTTAGGACTTTGATAGCTATTAACCACTACTTCCCCTGCTAGTTCCACCAACTGGTCCTTAGGTCGTCTCTACTGTTAAGCACCGCTACTACTGCCAGTCATAACTGCTGTTGAGTTTTGTTTTTTAAAACTCGCCAATAGTACGCTTGGCGCCAATTCTGGCAGCTTACTGTAAAACCTCCACAATAAGAATTATGGTTTTTTGATGTTTGTAATAAGTGTGTGTGGCATCACCGTGGCTGGCACCAGAAATGCAAGTTTCTGCGTGTGGCCACGCCCGCTTTCCGCAGCCGTATGCGCTTTAAATACCGGAGCAGAGCCTCAAGGAGCGAAGCGGTTGCATGTTCCAGCAGTTTTTCCTCCGAAGGCGAGCACCTTCGAATCTCTGGAAAGTCACTCGATCAACAGCACAAGCTTCCCACCTTTAACGCCCGCTACTGATCTAAACCTTCTGTAACGTTGTACAGCCTTTATTTTTATTATGTTTTTGCGGTTTAAATAAACCTCCTGTTAAGTTTGAAGAATCAGCGTGGATTTATTCCTTCATTTTTTATGGAGTCTAGAGGAAGCAGTAACCAATCGCCATATCTTCATTGGTTGATTTCCTTTTATGTGTGTAAAATTCGAAGATGTGTTAGAGCCTTCGCTTCGAGAAGGCGACTGAGTATTCGTCCTAGAATAAAAGTTTAATTTAAGAGCTATATTCTATTATTTATTTTGTTAAAATCGTTACTAATTAAGAACCAGCGACCAATAATCTTCAACTGCTGTCACAACTGTCTGGGGCCTCCTTGACTTTTTTCTCCACCTTCTTTTGCCCTCTTGTCAGTCAAACATTTTGATAATTTTGTCAATCCTCCCTCAGACCTCATTGTTTGAAGACTCAGTTCGGCCCATCCCCGCCTTCAAGACAAAAACATAAGGGAAAATGCACCTCTCCAAATTCGATACAGATTGTAAGTATCGCGTCCGTCTCTGTCGGGGATCAAGAAATGTGTCTGTTAAAGCGAACTTTTGGTTTATTGTAAGGCGCCGAACATTTCAAAACTCCGAACAATTGGAAAACGGCAGTAATGGTCCTTTTGACGCACGGACGATTAGAAGTATCGAATCTGCCGTTTTGTCAACGCACCGACAGAAAGAAGAAATTGTTCTTTGTGTGACCGCGTCGGATACTCCAAGGACGAAGGTCAACTGGGGGGGGTGTTGATCTCCCCTAAAACCGAGGTTTCCTGTTTGAAAAAGGAAAAACGGGAGGAGACTCCCGGCGGAACTTTCAGATGAGCAGGTTGCCTAGATTGATCTCCTCTCAGGACGACTTTATATATTTTTCTTTAAATGTTTTTATTTTGTTGTAATAAATCAACATTGTTAAGTTTAATCCTCTACGGCTGATTATTTCGTCTCCATACCTGCTCCCTTTACGAGACCCATGCGAAGTCATACCCAAATGACTGACAATCGGAAATAGAAACATTCGTAAACCGCTCGGCGAGTTTACACAGATGAAACCCCAACTGCAAAAAGACTTTTAGGTCTTCGTAAATAAATTTACTAACGGCCATTTTACTTTATTGTCAGGACTGGAAACACTCACTTTATCTCGTCTGAAGATGTATTCCTACATACATCGTCCCTCATCAGTCTCCCTACTATTTATCTAGAGATACTCTCTTTTTACAAACAAGATGTTATTAGGTTGGATTTAGATCCAAAATGTTTATTGCAAGTACAAACTGTTTTACAATTTAATTAAAAGTTTTTTATATACAAGATCCGGCTATTAATTTCCAGGACTCAAGGAATAACTCAGAAGAAAAAAAGGTTAAACACATAGCCATTTAATATGAATCGAAGTAATCCCCATCAGCCGTAATGCACGTCTGTTTTCGGCTGTACAAATTTCGGAAAGAAGTTCTAAAATCCTCTCTTGGAATGCGCTTTAATAGTAACGATACTCTTTACAGTTGCTTCTGATGTGCGTATGGACTGCTGCAACCCTGTGTGTGGATCATCTTCAATGTTTTCGCGCCCGTCCCGAAAGCGTTTAAACCATTCAAAAGTTCGTGAGTAGGATAATGCTTCCTCGCCGCAAATTTATTTTAGCATTTCGTAGGTTTCTGCAGCTGTCTTTCCCAATATGAAACAAAATTTAATGTTAATTTTTTGCTCCATTTTCACTTCGACAACAAGAATTTAAGAGCTACGTTTTAATGAGGCTTTTCCCGAGAACCACTTACTTCAGAATGACGCCGATTGAACTGCACATGCGCAAGAAAACGCTTTTCATTATGCAGTCATTAGTGCCATCTTCTGGCTTTTCGTTCTCCTACAGTTACGTCAATCCTGGAAATTAATAGCCGGACCTTGCAGATCTAAATCACCTTATAATACTGCTCAATTAAGGAATGATTGAAAGGAGAGAGAAAGTATCTCTAAAAATGCTTACCTTTTTGGGGACACATTGAGTAATTACCCGGATAATTCACGGTCGATCCTATGCATCCATACGTATCCATAAAATACGTTTCCAGGCACTTTTCAATGCACTGCTGTAAAAGAATTGTATAACGTAAAGGACTGATTTTTAATTTGTGAGATGAGCCCCCTTGGGGGGCGTAATAATGATAAATTAGAGGCTTAACGATATCAAAAAGAAAATACAGTATTGTCTCTAAAATTCGAATCTGAATTGTTCGAGTATCCCATAAATCCGAATTAAATAGGTACCAAGATCATACCAAGGAGTTAAATCATAACAAAGAAAAAAAATAATAAATAAATTTATATCCAAATAATAACCAATACATAAAAATACTACATACGTATTTTATTATTGCTTGACTGATCTCATGATCACTGCTTACGCTGCAGCTATCAGCAAGTATCTTCCCTCCCAATGTAAAAGGGTTTTGTATTTTTCCCAGGGATAGGGGGGTATCGTGCTGAAGCAATTTGGAGAGAAAGTTGTTCAACCAGATATCATAAGCTGCCTTTCTTCCTCTCCTTCAAACGTTCCACATTCTAAAAAAATAGTTTAGTTCTCATCCAATTAGTGTCACCCACTTAGCACCACCTGAGGATCACTTTTAGCTTAAGGTAAGGCTACGGATGGGATAAACATCACCCACACTAGGTTTTCTTAATTTGAAGCAGGGACCAAGCAGAAGACCCCCATGCTTGGCCTGACACCCCCAGAGGTATCGTTTAAGAATTTGGAGGACATTGTGACCACGAACTCATTTTACTTGCTCCAGTCACCTTTAATCTTAAACCAGCTCGGGTTCCGAACCCTCTGCCTTTACCGACTGAGCTACCGCGGCTCAGAACTTAATAAGGACATTACTTTATTTTATAAAACAATAGGCAGGCTTACAGGCTTGCACTCGAAAAGACTGTAACGAGTGACCTAGAGATAATTTCTCTTTAGATTTTAAGCACATGTTGTCTTTTCAGATTGTGTGCTACCAATTCAGAGTATTTTTCCAGTTATATTCTACCCTATTTGGATCAACGGTAATATGTAAATAATGTTTTAATGTTTTATCAAAACTGATAAATGAGTTTAGATTACACTAGATATTATTTTTTAAATCTGAACCACAGGCATAAATCACCGCCATTATCAACAATTAAAATTAGTCAAATGATTAAAATCACTTACCTCTCTGGTTAAAGGACCATATCCATTGTTCTTCTCCCACATACTCATGTAGTCCGTGCAGTTACTACTGTATGGGGAAGGCAGGCTTTCACGAATTTCCTTTAATTGAAAACGAGAAAATTTATCATCTATTGTGCACTATCTTAAAGGTGTTATATATATCTCCAATGTATCATATACGTTGAAATATTCATCATACATTGTGATACGCGTTAAGAACGAATATGATACATTGTGTTCTTTGAATGCATTTGTACCTCAATAAATTAATAAACACATACCCATGTTACTTATATATATATACATATATGTACATATATACATATATATATATATATATATATATATATATATATATATATATATATATATATATATATATATATATATATATATATATATATATATAGTTCGTGCAATTAATAACATATTAAAAAGAAAAATTGTGGCTATCTTCTGTTTAAAGAAGAAAATGCCTGAAAAGTTTTACAACTTTATTGCAAGTTTAGTTGTGTCTGAAGCGACCCACAATCTCAGTCTTATTAGATTAATGTGCTTTATAGCGGACTTTTCCTTAGCAATGTTAATAACAGAGACAACCAGTTAAATCTGCGATAATCGTCATTTCCACTCTTTCCGTCAGAGGCGCTGATGTTGCAATAACACTATCTCACTATAAATATAATGAAACAAATTTTTCATTTCACAGTTATTGTTGTTTCCAATATTACTTGGACGATACAAGCAAGTTGGCCTCGTAAATACCTCCTAAAGAATCAAGCCGTAGTACGAAAAATGTGAAGTCATGTAGCTAGGCCTACGTCTCCAATCCTGATTTTTTCATGAATTATTTTTCCTTCTGTTTTTGTTCACCAAAACATTTTTAAGTATCATAACAGTGCATAAAATTATGAAGACAATGTACATTTTATACAAAATTTTCAATATAAAAACGCAATAATTTTGGAAGTTATTAAACATATTTACTCATATTAAAATGAGAATGTTGATAAAACAATTTACTTTAATAGATTTCTCATTACTAGAAAGGAAATCTACATTAAATAAATTAATTTATACTGCTCCTTTCATTTTTAAAATAATTATGTATCAAATAATACAATAAGCATACAATAAGAATTGCATTATTGTTTCAAATGAGAAACAAAACAAAATGTTTCTATTTCATTTATTTATTCATAATCAGTAGCAGACACAAAATTTTACATTAAATTGAAACACAACAAAAAACAGTTGTGTTGTATATATAACAATTGTGACCGGGTATTAAATAACATTAACCTTCAGAAACTTTCGAGTTAATTAAAGTTCCCTTCCCTTTGCTTTTGAATGTGATGCATGAAAAATTTTATTATTTAATTTGCAATAATTATTTAGCAATATGTTTGTGGCTTTTATTACAATTTTAATAACACTCCGGAAAAACGGTCATTCTTACAAATTTTAAAAATTAAATACTTCTTTCTATTGATAAAATATAACAACACTCAATTTTTCTCAAACAAAACTCGCAATTTTTCGTTGATTTTGAAATTTCAAAAATTCTTATTCATATTTTGTTAACTTATAGTTAAGTTATTGTAAGAAATAGCAGTTATTATCAGAAGGATACTTTAAACTAATTCAGTTATTATGATGAATTAAAATAAAATTTTAAAGCAAATATATTTTCTCATTCTTTGTTAAATGACACAAAGATTACAATTATTTACATATTTTAGTACAGAATGTACAGAAAAATTTAGCAATATATACAAAAGCATTGGATTTATAAATTTGTTCAAATTAATACAAGTATGTCTGACATAACAGGTGAACATAACAATGTTAAGAAATTAATCTAATATTAATTAGCATTAATCGTTAGGATCTTATGACTCAATCAAAGTTTTAAGTTTCCTTACCTTTGCTTTTGAACGTGATACATAAGAAATTGTCATTGTTTAATTTCCGATAATTATTTAGCAATATGTTAGTATTTTTTTTTTTTACAATTTTAATAACACTTCGGAAGAATAGCTCTATCGTTTAATCTTGGCTACTCCATCTGTATTATCATCCTATTCTCACTTTTTACACAAAAAAAAAATTCTGTTGAACATCTTAAATCATGTTTTGCTAAATGAAGATCACATACCTAATAAGATTACCGCTAATTATTAAATTTATCAAAATATAATAATACTATATTTTATAATATACTGGGACGACTGGTTACAATAAAACTGATTTGGAGCATTCACACAATTACAGCGTTAGTAATGGAAAATTATTGGTTTTAAGATATTGAAAGTAAATTTCATTCCTAAAAGTAATTTTGTTTTATTTACTTTGTTGTTATTTTAATTCTCAAAAAATACATGCCTCCAAAATGAAAAATTTGAAACTGTGTACATTTGTATATAATTCTTTATACACATACAGGATTTATTTCAAGCATAAAAGAAATCGTTTAGAACTTAATAAAATTTTAGGTGGGGAAAATGCATGATTAAAAACATACATTAATTACATTTTTGTTCATACAAAACTGTGGATGGAAAAAAAATTAGTAAGTTTTGTTTCATTGTACTCTACTATTCCCGACAAGCAATTCAAAATACTAAAATAAAATGAATTATATAAGTAAGATATAAAATTGTTAATATTTTGTAGCATAATAAAACAAATATTAGACTTTTTTCTTTTTGAAATAGTTGTATTATATAAATGTTTCATAGGGGGAAATCAATGATATTGTGACTACTTCAATATTCTCGAGTGAGAGGTAACGTGAAGAATGGATCACAGTCA
>JAGEOH010001270.1:17500-25000 GCA_032207245.1 Pardosa pseudoannulata
AATTTTCAAAGATATATAACTTAAACGATAGATATTTTTGAACCCATGAAATAGATTCCTAGACTTTTATGAAAAGAATTTGCTGTTAATACCAGTGATAAAATTTTCATTGCAACAAAAAGTAATCGATGGCTAATTTTAAAATGATCACATATGTACCTAATCTGTTATTTAAGCCAAACATAAAAGAAAATTATTTCCGTAATACCTAAGTTCAGTGATAAAACGAATGAAAATAATGCGGACGATATTTAAATAATTTAAAGTAAGAAATGAATAATATCTTAAAATAGGATTTTAGATAATGGCATTAAAAGCTCAAAAAGGGAAGAAGGGGAGGATTTCTAACGTTTTAAAGACGATGCCTTGATTTTTGCTAACCCTAACTCCACAAGAATTCTATATGGATACCTCTATCCATTCCAAGTCGAACCCATTTATAAATTCGAGAACAGACGGACAGATAACTCCCTCCCTCCCCACTCAATCCACTTAATTAATTCCTATCTTAATAATAGAACGTACCAAGTTAAAATCAACAGTACCCTCTCCCATAATTCTCCCAAGGTTCTATTATCGGTCCCATGCTATTTAATTTGTACATTAACGATATCCCTCAATACCCGCACACCCACTTAGCTATTTTTGCAGATGACACTGCCCTCTTCAGCACTAACAAAATTCTCAAGTAAGCTATCATCGCCATCAATAAACACATCGCTCTTTTAACCAAGTGACTCTCCAAATGGAAAATTGCTTTAAACACTGAGCATCACTGTCATGTTTATCAGCAAACGTCCATCTTCCTATATTAATGATAGCATTAAAATCTACAACACTAACATCCCCTGGTCTAACAAAGTTAAATACCTCGGTGTTAAACAGGATAAAAAATTGACCTGGAAACACCATATCACTGACATTCGGCAAAAGTTTCGAGCGTGTCCAAAAAACTGTTATATCCCCTAATTCAGAGGTGGTCAAAAGCCGGCACGCGTGCCCGATCCGGGCCTTTTGCTTACTTTATCCGGCCCGTTGAAAAATCCTGAATGCAATTTTTTTTTCATTTTATGCAATTTATTTGGATTAACATATATTTGTGAAAGAACCTTTTCGTCAATTGTTTACACAGAAAATGAATATCGATCACAAATTACTGACGAAAATCTACACTCGGTATTAAGAATTGCCACAAGTGATATGGACCGAAATTTCGAAGAAATAATATCAAACGAACATTCCAGATTTCACGTTTCGCATTAACTAAAACTATTCTATTTTAACGTTTGATGTTTGTTTTTTCTTTTTATAATTCTATTTACTATTACATTTACAAAATGTAACATAAATATAAAAATGCAACAACTATGATAAAAAAAATAATTTGTATCGTTAAGATATAAATAAATATCAAAATTTCTTGGGCAGGGCAAAAACTCCACCCAAAACATTCGCGTGTGAATAGCGTAAGCTATATAGTCCTTCGGACCGGGAGACATTTTGAAAATTTCAATTTGGCCTACTCTTAAAAGTATTTGCCCACTACTGGCCTAATTGCTCGAAACAGCTGTTTAAGCATAGACGACAAGTTGCTCCTTTATAAAAGTTTCCTTTGCTCTCTCATTTTCTACACAGAGCCTGCCTGGTCATATGCAGCAGTTTCCAGTATTAAATTATTAGTAGCCCAGCAAAACATAGCTATCAAAATGATGGCCAATGCACAATGGTATGTTCGTAATATCGACATACACAATGAATTAAATATCCCCACTCTTCAAAATTTTTACAAACACTTAGCTGAAAATGTTTGCAATAATATTAGCAATGAACTACTCTTGGAATTCTTCAATTATGACCACTGTAATGTCGTGATTTAGCGGTGTATCGACATCAAAGAACTTTGCTTTGACAGGTGGACTTCGCTTGTGTATACAAAAAGATTGTTTTCCCCGACACCACAATGTCTACACTGTTGTGCCTTATAGTAGAGGAACAATATACCAGACAACCCGACGCATTCACTGACAGCCAAAAATATGATCATTGGGATGACAAAGGATTCGCCGCGACTCAGATGTAACCGCTAAGAATACCAGGGACCCCTGGTTTTGCGGCCGATGATTGTTTAACCCGGACCAATCCAGTGGATCGACGAGGAGGTCATCGCTAGGTGATCCAATAATGAAATTGTGGGTGAGACCCTCCCCTAGAAAAAGACGAGAGATAATTTGTTTTTTAGAGAAGTTAGTTAGCTAGCAACCAGCTAATTCAAAGGTCGCCTTGACCAGTCTCTCTACCGGAGAGGTTTTTGCTATAATCCCACCTTGGGATTTTTTCTTTAAAGAGTAGCCCGCATCGGCTAACTCGGAGGTCCCCTCGACCAGTCTCTCCATCGGAGAGTTTTATTTAGCGAAATCCCGTCTTGGAATATATCTCTTGCTGAGATTGAAACGATACCCTGTGCATTGGGTTTCCTTTTCTAATATAATCCTCTTTAGGATTGTTTGCATTTTTCCTTCTGAACTCTAACTGTGCTTTGATATTCTACCAGTACTTCAGTGAACTTTCGCGAGAGCTACCGAATTGTTTCTTCCGTCGAATCACCAATATTTCTGCAGATACTGAATTTAATTTAGGTACCCGTCTCTACTCAGGCCTACGTGTACTAATCACTTACCTGTGATCGGAAATTGTTTTTTTTTTGTGTAGTTGTGAAATGATGTATATAGCAGAAGTATAAATAAATTCATTAATCAAGATACACCTGATTATTCCTTGTGTCACCTAAAACATTGACCGGATACGTTACACCACGCAAACGCAAGTAATCGTAAGCGGCCCAGAGCCGCCCTCTTGATTTAATGCCTTCTTGAGAAATAAAATAAAATAAATAAATAATAAAAAATTAAGAATTAAAATTAAAACAATATGTGCTTGCACGGCGAAAAATTTATAAAACTTTTATTTTTTCAAACGGTAAAAAAAGTCCCTATTCTTTCTTTCACTCTCTGAACCCTTCCTAGTAACCGAGAGCATTTATTCCAGGCTACTAGATTCATAAAGTTCGTTGATCATGATTCTATCCTTTACTCCTTTCTCTGTACTTCTGTTTACCGACCTAAACTGTCAACTCACTCTACAGAAATCACCGGCTTCGGTGGACGAGATTCCCCCAGATCAGGCTATTCCTACCGTTTTCCTTATGGTCATGATAACTTAAGCTATCCCCTATAGCCTAAATTGTCTGTCCGTGAATTTATGAAGCGGTTGTACCTGGAATGGATACAGGAATCCATATCGGATTTTTTCTGACTTAGGAGTAGCAAAGTTCACAGCGAGTTCGAAATCCACCCTATCACCACTTTTTGAACGTTTAATGGTATTATTTCAAGCCTTATTCTCTCCTGTTAAGAGCAGGAGATTAAATTTGTCATTTTGGATATTATTCATATACACCACGAAATAATCACTGTCAATATTAAAGCCTCTGCTGTCCATTCCATCACTTACGCGACCATCATATATTCTATTTAGTTCCTTAACCGTATATCGGCACGGCACGCTCCGTAGAGTGTCTACCCGTTTGGTTGCCGTACTTCTCGGGTTGACGGGTCTGTCCTCAAATCTGCCACTTTTTTCTAAATGTCTAATTAATTTAATATTTTCTGCTTTTTTTCTTTTTTTTTTAAATCATATTCCTAAAGTTGTTTTATTATTTTTAAAATAAATTTTTACTATTTTTTCAACTTTTTATTATTTTATTATTTTTATTATGTTAAATTCCCGTATTTTGTACGGATGTCCCTGGCCACATAAACATTTCATGTTTTCTATCCTTAAACTTTTCTATTTTTATGTGCCCTTTCACCTTTTAGCTGTTAATTTTTCTCATAGCCTTCATTTTTGTGTTTATTGAAAGAAATCTCTGGATTAGAGGGCTCTGCCCATGCGATCCAGGCCCATGCCTATCGGGATGATAGTTTCATTCTTTTACTTCCACTAATTACTGTGGCAAAAAAAAATGAAGAACTTAATGATAATTTCGACGTAGATAAGAAAACTTTGAATTATCTTTCTAAACGAATTCAGCGTGATTCTAAACTGCATTCACAGTATCGGGAGACTTTAGAGGAGTATGAAGATAAGCAAATTATTGAGCGTGTACTTGATAATTTTCAACCAAAAAACAAACTATTTTCTTTACCTGCCGCATAGGGTACTTTACAATTCTAGAAAATGAAATATTTACTGATTCTGTCATATGACGGGCTATATGCTAGTTATTATATAGGGGATGATAGAATAATCACTACAGAAATTTATTAATTCTGACTCATTCTAACATTTAGAACTATTACTATGAAATTGACTTAATGGAAGTTAATTTAAAGAGATGATTTCACGTAATAAAATTTTAGAAAAATTATCAGGCATAGTTACGTAAATATTTTTGACTGCATTGGAATTCTGCTTTGCATCCAAATCTGTTTTAGAAATCTTGTCATCGACAAATTTAGAAATTTTAACAATAAATAAAAATATTTATCACAACAACAATTATAAATTCTTGATGATTTTAATAACACTTATTCATTTACAGATATAAATAAAATTTAAACAAATGGCCATTCCATGTCAACAGTTACTAAATAACCAAATTTGAAAGGTAGTTCCAGTTACATGTGTCATATATCAAAGTGTTGCTAATAGTTCACTGGTTACAAATATGGAATTATTCTTGATTCTTAATGAGTAAAATAAATGAAAATTTACACTTAATCCGATTGAATTTTTATTGAATAATCTGCACTTCCATATGATTTTTTTTACAATATACTAATTACAGCCACAATTGTAGGTACACATTTTTGTTGCTTGTCATTTCAGATTCATACAAATCATGTTTTTTGAGGAGTTGAAGGAAATATACACCAAGGTAAGATTATTATTTTCTGTTAAATGGTTTTAATTCATCAATTTTATTTCACATCCGTATTATAAAAGATAAGTAAGTTCATTTTAAGATAAGCTATTGGGCCTAGCAACTTGATCTTTTGGGTTCACTTTGTAAAACAAGAAGTTTTCAACTAATCTAATATCTATATTTCATAAATGGACATTTTTTAATATGTTAATTAGCCATAATGCAAGTGTCACACCCGTAACGCTATCTGATAACAATTTTATTAATCCTGTATAACAACATGTTGTTTTGGTTTTACTGGTTAAAACTTGTTCTCAGACTTAAGGTTCGATGGTTAAATTTAATAAATAAATATTTTATATTGTGTTTTTAAATATAAAAATTGTGACACTGTATACATAAACCTCTCTTTTAGTTCTCAGCAATTAACTAAATTTATTTTCAAGTGCTACGGAAAACATGATTTTATTATGCAAGTTTAAATTTGTGATAGATTTAAATTATTTATTTTGATTTTTTTATATAAAGTCATACTAACTCCGTTAATTTTGTTATTCAGGTCATGAAAATATCTAAAACTAGAGTAGCGAAACATAGGAAAAAACAAAGAAATTGTTCTATCAAAGTGCATGAATATCTTTAAAAAGAAAGATGTGATAGAAAAAGAAGACAAACAAAAGATAGAGAATGCCTAAACCAGTAATAGAAGGAAGTTATTGAGTGAAGAAAAGGAAGTGTTATGCTGAAAGAAAGAAAAAATGTTGGATGAGAAGAAAACAGAAAATTAAGAATTCTAGTCGATAAAATCAGAACACAAATCAAAACAATAAAACAGTTCATTTGGTTTTTATTGTTATTAACGGGCATATAGTAAAGTATTAAGGAATGTTAAAGCAGTATCTGAACATAAGTCCCAATATCTAAGGAGTACCTTATAAGAATCAGGGATCTTCAATTGCTACTTCTGCTTTCGTACAAGGATCTCATTTTGCAAATTTCAAATTAAAATATATATATATATGACTTTTTTTTCTTAGTTTTCTGAAGTTTTCAAGGAAGGTCAGAAGAAACATTGAGTTATAAGAAAAAATCGGAAGATACTAGATCTGACCAAAAGAAAAAGAAACGTCATGTGAAAGCAGGGAAACGTTCGTTAAGTAAAACCTTAAATACTTATAGTTAACAGAAGACAAATATAATTTTATTGATAAAAGTTAGAACAAATAAATTAATTTAACTCTTACAAACATGTATGGGTTTGTTTATTCATTTATTGTTGAAAATCGTACTTTTAATGTAAGATTTTTTTAAAAATATTCTGAACTGAGGCACACCCGTAAAATTTTGTCACACGAGTAATATGTGTTTTTAAAAAACGTCTGGTAATTATATTTCTCGTTTGCAAATTTACAAATAACACTGTGTGTTAAACATTGAACAGTCTTTAACATAAAAAAAATTTAGTGACTCTTAAATATTATCCATTAAATGAAAAATTAATAATTGTGAACCTATATATAATACCTAGAAAATATCTTTCACACCAGCAACAATATATTTATAAATTTTTAAACATGTAAAGAAGAAACTGAAATATTAAATATTAAATACTTTATAGAAAAAGTGATAACATCGCGTGATGTGCCATACCCGTAACTATAAGATGGTCAAAATGGCATATTAAAAAAATTAAATTATATTTTTTTGGCAGAGATTACTAGAAAATTTTCTGAAACAGATCAAAAGTATCATTGAGTTGCTTGAAAAAATTTTGGAATGTACTGGATCTCGCCAGAAGTAAAAGAAACGTCATGTGAAAGCATGGAAAAATGCATAGTTGGAGTAGAGCCATCAATTCTCATAAACAACAGAGACCAATATCATTTTTATTGATAAAAGTCAAAACAAATAAATTAATTTAACTACTGCAAACATGTCTGACTTGGTTTATTCATTTACTGTTGAAAACAACACTTTTAATGTAAGATTTTTTATTAAAATAATTCTGAACTCTGTCAAGGCCGTAACATTGCATCACACCCGTAACATATTTTAAAAAACAAAATCTAGTAATTATATTTGTCGTTGAAAATTTACACGTAATACAAAATATTAAACATCTAACCTTCTTTATTATAAAAAAAATATTTTAATGACTTTTAGATATTACCTATTCGCAGAAAAATTGGTAATTATGAACCTATGTGTAACACTTGGTAAAATAACTGTCACACCCTTAAAAGCATTTTTATAATTATTTAAACATGTAAAGAAGAAACTGAAAATCTTTAATTTTTGCAAAATGCTACCTTGGCTGGTGTATTTGCCTCATGAAAAAATATATGTTTGAAAAATTAAATGCTTTATGGAAAAAGTGATAACAATCGTACAATGTGTCACACCCGTAACGGTTGAATGGCCGATAATCATACATACATAAACTTATAACATTACATAAAGTATTACATAATATTAACCACCTAACCTTCTTTATCACAAATAAAAAATCGCAGAAAAATTGGTAATTGTGAACCTATGTGAAACACCTGGTAAAATAACTGTCACACCCGTAACAG
>JAGEOH010001271.1:0-20000 GCA_032207245.1 Pardosa pseudoannulata
CATGGACATGGTAAAAGAAGGTGTAGTGGAATGACAGTTGTTTTGGCAAATTCTTTCCACACACAAAAATAAATAAATAATTAAAAATAAACTACCAATTTGTTATCTTTTTTTCAATATCTTTTCTTTCTTTTTGGTGGAAGCACTTTCTCAAAGAGCACTATTAATGCTGGAGATTACTATCCTCAAGAAGTAGGCGTTGTCGAAGTCCGCGGATCTGACGGACCTGTATCGCTGGGAAAAGTTCTGGTTGGAATGTACATGGGACTGAAAGGCGAACGAAAAGTTCAGCTCAAGAACTTTAATATTCAGGCCAAGAATGTAACTCAAGAGACCTTGGATTCATTTGTAGACACTCTTTATGCAGCGACAATTTCTGGTAAGCACAAAACTAGTTTTCGGTTTTTTTCATTTCAATTAAGAGTGCATATTTTCTGTGAAGAAGCCGCATTGCAAATTACAAATTGTTTTCAATTCATTTAGGTCATATAGTACTTTTTAATCAGCTACTTTTAGTCGGGGTTGTAATTTTGACTGGTCAAAACTGATTTTGACCAGGACACTGGATAAAAGTTGTTTTAACCGTCCAAAACTGGTCAAAAGTGGTCAAAAATGGTCAGAAGTGATCAGAATTGTTAAAAATAGTTTTAAATGCTCTTAATTTTAATATATAATATCTTTTGTAATTAGAAGTGACTTTTAATAAGCAATAAAAATAGTAGTGCAGTTAAACGAAATATGACACTAACAAGTTCATGAGATTTAACATGCATATACAGTATAAGAATGATTGAATTTTAAAAATGAACCATGCACATGATATTGTAAAAACGGAATCCAGTTGCAGTAAAAAGCGTAAAATATAAGTTACAGTTAAATAATAAAACACGAGTTGAAGTTAAAAACATAAGTTGTAGTTAAAAGCAAAAATTTTAAAATTAAAAGAAATAACATGACATTTTAGAATTAAAATTGTTTCTAAGTTTTTTCAAAGTTCGGAGTAATCCGAAATAAATTACGAAATCGTTTATATTGAGCGACAACTATAAAACTTGTTACTTGTCACCGTTTTTTGAAATCAACATAAATTACATATAAAACAGCTTGTATAAAAAAAGTAAAACATTTTTTTTTGTATCTCGGTGTTATGTTATATTTGTTTTTGGCTTGTGTTATTTATATTATGACATTTTTGACAAATGTAACTTGCCTTTATCATAGGCTAGCAAACTATGTTCGATGAGTATTAAATAGATTGAAAAGTGAATTTCAGTGGTCAAAAGGGTCAAATTGGATATTGACCAGGACAGTTGAAACCACTGGTTTAAACCCCCCCCCCATGGTTAAACCCTGGCCCTAACTAATGGGCCCTATTTCAGCTATTTTTTGATTTGAGCATGGAATGCAATCGTTACTTTTAGTGTCTATGATATTGTTTTCTCTCTGTTACAGATGTCATGATGGCGTCATCCTTCGAAGGATTCGAAAGGCATGGAATGACTAAAAATGGCGAGTGGGTATCGGTTCCTCTCTCGAACGCCATTTCAGGAGAAGGAATAGAAGAATTCTGCCCCATGGTTTACAAGCACCCCGAAGTGGAGAGTCTGAAACAGCTTCCAGCCTTCTCTTATGCGTCTGTAAGAGGAGCTGCGGATGGTACGTTTGATAAATACATAACATAACCGGAGGGTCGGGAGTTCGAAACTCGAGTCGGCATAGCGGATGGGGCACTTGAAATAGGTTGGGGGTAACCATGTTGTAAAATATTCTATATTTTCCCGCCAAAAGGTAGCCACCTCTCCGGGAATGTTGGGATGGTATGGATATTCGTATCCGTTCGGAATCGGCTTTTAGCTGTAGGTCCCGGTCTCATTAGCCCTTGTGTTGAAAAAAGTAGATCGTAGCACTCCAAACCAAACCAAACCAAACCGGGAATGTTGGATGTGTATTTTGCAACATTATACTTCACATCTCCGAAATGCGGGGAAATTCTCCCCCCCCTTTGGAGGCTAAGTTATGCTCCTAACTGGAGAGAGGCTAGGGGGGCTGTTATTGGCTAAAAAGGCTTTGTCAGAGGAAGTTATTCTCGGACGGTTCGAAGTTCGTGACCCGGCGTTCGGGGTAGAACGTTGTTTGATTCTCTCGAAGTATGTTAGTGCCTAGCTGAATAGAATTTTTTTAAATGTTTATAATGCTCCTTGTATATAAATGTGTAAATACTGAAGTAAAATGTACATAGCTGTGAGTGTAGGAGTAAAACCCCAAAAAATCAAGCAGTTTGGCTCGGCTCTCTTACTACATCACAATGTTCTCTCAGTTCAAACGATGCCTATGGTTAGAACATTCCAAGCCTGGAGGGGGTAGGGGTGTTCTGGGTGGTCCCTGCTTCAAAATTACGAGAACCCGGCGGGGCAATATAAGCCATGTTTGTGTCATTCTTTAAGCTACACGTGCTTCGCGGGTGGTGCAAAATTAATAACAGCTTCGCAGTCGTGTTTGGCAGAAAGATATCTCTCTGTGTTGCTAACTGCATTGGAAAAAATAAATAATTTTATTTCTAGACACTTAACCAGTTGTTGGTTGCCGCTTTTTAATGAGCTCGAGATGCTTTCAAAACGATCATTTCGATTTGAAAACTATCATAAATTTCGAACGGTAAAAAGGTGACATTTTACTTCTCGTGGAATATTGATTTACTCGCAAAATAGTTGATTTTTATAAGCAAAAGAAAAATGAAGTGTATTTTTCATTTTAACGAACTCTCTATTCAAACTAATAATTTTTAATAAAGTCATATTTTCTGAAAGTGGTATCACGAAGTGCATTTCAAATGCATGTAACAAAGAGTTGCATCAATCGATTCTCTCATTGCTCTCTAATTGGCTACCGACGGAGAGGATAAGCGTCTTATCACGGTTCGAGGTGTCTTCTAGTTGTTTTGGCGCCATTCCTTGGGCTTCGATAGAGCCAACCTGCCAATGAACACGGCGAATATAAACATCCATAAGAGCAATTAAAATACAAAGTAAAGCATAAGCCATTAGTATAAAAATAATAAAGAAAAATGCAGTAGAAATGAAATTTACACACAGATTCAACCAAAATTTTAACCAACAGGGCTTAATAACACAAAAGATGTAAAAAGTATGGTTTAAACATTTTGTTTTAGTACACAATACCTATAATCTGCATGGAGCTCAATCGGAAAAGGCAACGCTCTCTCGCGGGTTCGTTAAAGGTGACTGGGGCACGTCAAATACGTTCGTGTCGCAATGTCCTCCAAGTTCTCAATCAGTATCTCTGGTGGTGGTACGCCAAGACTATAGATCTTCTGTTCGGCCCCTGCTTCAACATTAGAGGACCCACTTGAGCAACAGTCGCACTTTCACCATTGAGGTGCTAGTTTAAACGAAAGGTGCAGCCCTTTTGCCGAGTACTACAAATGACAGGCTTGAAAAAGCGGTTCAAATAGTTGAAATTGCTCAGGCTTAGTTCTTCACAGAGGCCGAACGATGGTCGAATGGATAGGGCGCTGATCTTCGGTACTGTGATTACTTCAATGTTCTTGAGTGAATAAATAGTGTGAAAAAGGATCTTAACAGAATTGAAAATCACGTTTATTTTTCTGGAGTAAATACTGGTTATATACAAAGGGATTCTAATTCTCCCAAAACAAGCCGAAATGTAACGGATTGTTGCTTGCATAACATTACCAGGACGATCACAGTCGGAAAAAAGATTAAATAATCTCACAAAATGGGGAGGCCTTTCCAGGGTGAAATGCAAACCCAATCTATCCCCCTTTCGGTGTCCGAGACCCTGCCGTTCCTTAGGTGAGCGGACTTTACGACTCTCCCGAACGCAATCACTCAAAAGCTGGCTCTGTCAAATCTCGCGAAAGCCTCCACGAAGTCAAAGCGCTTCCGTAAAAAATCTCGAAAAGCCCCGAGTCGCAAGATTCTAGGTTTTTTATACCTACAGGTCAGTGACGGTCCCTCCGACCGTTTTTGGTCAATTACAATTTCAGTTACCTGAGAACTCCAGCTAAGGTTAGAGCTAGTTTTTTTAGTTGAATTCTCATCTGCTAGCTGTCTCGATTCCGGAATTCTCGAGATGCCCTCCGGGTTAAGGTCGTGAAACCTATTCAACTGAACTGTCAACATCCCAGACACTGCGTCGCCGCGCTTTTGTAGCCGGGTTGAAACACAGAAATTCAGATCATCTGATTTCGGTCTTTAGTGTTCTGAACAAAGCGGGTCTTCAAAGTACCGGAATTCTTGGATTCGAACCCCACTATGGCGTGGTTGTTTGTAGTTGTTCAAAATTGGCATTAAGCAGTGTACCCCGGTCTCGTTAGCTCTCGTTTTGCAAAATAGTAGACCGTAGCGCTCCAAACCAAAGAGGCGTTAAGAGAAAATATTGTGAGGAATATATAAAATCAGGATACGATGATTTTTGCAAATCTATACAATTTAGCAGGATGAACAATTAGGTGGTACTTGAGCCAAAAAAAGGTTGGGAGACACTGCCCTAGGGGGTAGTATGGATCCGCTCTTACAAAAAGAAAAGCTTCTTGGGAAGAAAATAGGGGATGGGAATGACAGGGAAACGGTCCCCCCTTTTTTTTTTAAAGAAGGGTCACCAATATAAGTTGCAGGGAACTTTCAATTACAAACAGATACAGATGAATATAATAATAATAATTAATAATGATTCACATTGAGAAAATACTAAGAACTTGGGGTTTAGGGGAGGTTGTAACGTCACGGGATCCTCGGATAGCGTGTGGGTGTCGAAGTGGTTACGACACGACGTACAGCTTTGAACAATAACAACGTTTATTATTGATTAAAACGAAGTTATGTACAGATCCTCCGAATGGAAATCACAGGGCTCAGGCGAGTTGGTGCGGACCTTAAACTCGCAGGTTTAAGGAGAACCTAAAAAAAAAAAAAACACAATCTGCTTTCAGGTACCGACAAATACCGTTGTACAGGGGTACAATTGGGACTCATTGAGTCCCACACAAAACTGGAAAAAAGCTCTCAAAAAAAATAAATAAATAAAAAAACCTCCTCAAGGTGAAACCTCCGCTCCTTGTCATCCTGGGAACTCTCCGGCGAAAAACTCACTCCGCCTGACGCCACCTTTCGCCTCTTCCCATTGGCTTTTCCTTCCCGCTTCGCCATCCTGGTAGCCTCTAATTGGTTCTTACATAGGCGCCTCACAGTCTGACATTTCGGCGTCACTTCCGACCTTCTAATCACCTCGGACATCTCAAGGCGTGGTCGGAGCGAAAACCCCATATAGTATAGTGTCAAAAACCCAGACAGAAAGTCGCCTTAGAGTGGGCTTTAACAAAACCTCTTTGTGAAGCCAATGGGGTGTAGCGACGTCACAGGGTTATTTATTTACACAGTTTCCCTTAATTAGGAGACTAGCAGGAGGGAATTGTCTTTAAAGTGTATTTTACGGGAACTCACTTTGTGTGTGTTATCCTAGAGAGCAATGTTGACCGCATATACATGAAGTTTCCATTTCAAAATGAGCAACAGCTATTGGTGTTCGGGACAGTGCAAGTGCTCTTCTCTGAAAATTATAACAATATTCCTCTTAATATTTTTAGGTTTGATTCTTGGTCTGACGGTACCGACCATCGACAAGTCAGATGCCAGGCTGAGTCTGATTTTGCGTAGCTACTACAGTCCGAGGGGTATTATAGTGAACGGACAAATCGAAGGCATCAACGGCATACCTCAAGTATCTGTGTGCAACAGGGGCACCGTCATAAACAGTTTGGACCAGTTTATAATAGAGCAGATGGTACCCTATGGATACCTGGTTTCGGCGTTTCCTAACGACATTTCAAAAGCCTCCGATAAGTCAAAAAGTGTGTACGATGAAATGAAAAGGGACGTTCTCTACAACAAAAGTAAGTTCAACTTTCACAGAAATATATTTTATTACGATATTAATAGGACGAATGATATTTATATAATAATATTCATACGGGATGAATGATATTTCGGCATAATGATAAACTGGCCTTTTCTCAGACTGGTCTTTTCTATCTGTGTTTGATATTTCACCAATAATCTTGCTTCCAAAGCGTTGTCCCATTTGATATCTGTTCTTTAGGGCTGAACAGTGCATCGCCTGTTTTAGATTTTCATTCACAAACTTCGAAATTCGTACAATAAATAGATTTTTGAGACTTTGAAAAAGTATGTAAAAATTGGGTAGTAAAGAAGAGAATTAGACTTCGAGCATTGAACTTTTATCTCGTCCGCAACACTAGAGACGTTTAAGTGTAACAACAAAATATCTCTCGCTGCAGCTTCCATCACGAAGATAGCGTTACCAGAACGTCTAAATATCTGGCTATTTTTAATTTTCTATAACATCTTCACGTTGTTATTGAAGCCTTATGTCTCCTCCCCAATAGGCCCCGTGGCGAACGATGGCCGAATGGTAGAGCTCTGCTCTTCGGTACCGGAGTTCGTTGGCTCGAATTCCACTGTGGTATGGATGTTCGTAGTCGTTTTTAATCGGTTTTAAGCAGTAGATCCCGATCTCATCAGCCCTTGTGTTGCAAAAAGTTGACCGTAGCTCTCCAAACCTAACCAAACCCACTAAGGCCCATTATTGACCACTGCAGTGCTCGCCCTTCTTACGATGGTTCACAGGTTTCATCCACACGCTGGGCAACCCAATGAGCCAAGCGATCTGTATCTACTGTGCACTTTAATAGCGTATGCTGGCTGCCTTGATGTTTAGAACCAAAGCCGTTCTCTCATCTGACCCCACCGCACAGTGGTACAGGAACCATACAGTGGACCATAGTATGGAGGGGCCTTTACGTTCATCCCATCCAGAGAAGACATTCATTTCTGCACCATTTGGTCGCGAGGATCTCTAGGCTTACCTCAGTGATGGTTGACAGATCGCAGGTACTGGGCGGAGCCAAACGGTGAACTGTAGCAGAGTTGCGATAGGAAAGAATTCGGAAAAGGGCTGAAGTCTCAAGCTGGTCTCGTGCCCATATCGCTAAGATAAGTGTGGGTGGCGTTTACAGGGTTCCCACGGTCTTTAAAAGTCCTTAAGAACTCTTTAATTTTAACTTTCATTTTTAAGGGCCCTTAAAACTACTTAATTTTCGTCAAAGGTCTTTAAAAACTCCTTAATTTTTAAATTGGAACGCAATCAGTTACTCCATTGACGCTTTCTTCGCGTCGTATCAGTTTTACCCGTATTCTCCCAACTTTCTAGTCTTGTTTAAGTTGTTAAGAGTTATATTTGCCTAAAACCGGTTCTAAGAACGCCAGTACAGGTGATAAGTACTGTTCAAAGTCTATATAAAATATTTGCTAATGTTCATAATATTCTTTTACATTTTCTAGCCTATAGTGTAGTATTAATAATAAAGAAAATCTTGAAATACATATATAATTTATCAACGTATTACTGTAGTAATTCAAAATTCCTTTCCTTGATATCCTTAAAAAATTATGAAAATTCTTTTAGTTTATTAGTAATTTTTATGGTCACGAGCTAGAAAACTTATTTGACAAATAATCTTTAACATACTGAAAAGGTTTAAAGAATAAAGTCAGATGCCTTTAATAACCTTTAATTAAATAAAGCTGCCTTGACTAATAGCTAACAGTCATGCCGATTTTAATTAAAAGAAACATGGAGAGGGGTGTAGATGTTTCAGTTACCTATGGAAGTTTAATTTTCCTTGCATTGAATGTGATAGAAAAGTCAAAAACTTTCTTCTTTCCCAGACAAAGTCGGGTATAATCAGCCAGTATATACATATGCATATATATATATATATATATATATATATATCAGAGTCATTTTTAAATATGAAAAAGTACTGTTTATAATATTGTATTTTATTCATAACTTATTTTTAGTTTGATCACTAAAAACTTCTTTCAAAATTAATTTTTGTCAAATAGATTTATCTTATATTAATTTTTAGGCATTTTTAAAAACTTAATTCTAAAATATTGTAGGGCATTTATTGAACATGCTTTCTCTGGTTCAAAATCGTTAAAATATGGTCCTCGGGAAATAGGGTTTATGTCGTTATGCCGTGTATTTCAAGTAGGTTCTTATAAAAAGTTACTTTGGTCCTTAGAAAGTCCTTAAAAATTTTTAAATTTTTGTTCTGGAAAAAGAATGGGAACCCGTAAACCTTGATAACATCATGAAATCAAAACACTCATGAATGTAGCTTCTTAATTATTTTTAAAGCATTTGAGACTGTAAGTCATTTAGCACATTAAGAATCATTCTTATCCATTGTCCTAAAATCTTAAAAAGAAAAAACCCAACCGAAAAGGTTAAAGTATTAAAACACCCGGGCAATAGGTACCTTGTAGGTGCCAAAGCGTTCCTACGTCAGCTGTCAAGTAGCTTAGATTATACAGTGGACTCCGCTTAATGTGATCAGTTTGGGACACCGTGATTTTGATAACAATAACCAATTGATAACAATAAACGATATGCGAAATGAGATCCATTTACCAACCCTCCCTTTAATTCACACGCACTAAATTTCAAAACAAAATGATAAAAACACACCTTATATTTATGTACTGTATATTATCCTTTAAAACATAAGAATTGTACACATAATTAAAAAAAAAAATGGTTAACTGTTGACTGTCTACCATTTTTTCTAAGAACTCATTGATAAATTATTTGTAATCCTAATCAACCTGTCATAACGATTTAAAATTTCGATCTTTTGTTTTAACGTTAAATCATTTCGCTTTCTGGCTTCCCTATCGACAAGCTGCACGTAAGCGAGCAAGGCATAAAATGGGAATACGCTCCTTCTCAGTTCCGATAAGAATGGGTTGCTTTCTGCTTATCTGACAACCATCGACCACCAACAAGGTGTGCGTATTTCTGAAAAATTCCAGGAACGTGTCATTTCCCACTCCTTTGCTCATTCCCCATTTCCCTAGGTGGAAGAGGGAGTATTTTCAAAAATTCAAACAACAGCGAAGGGAAAGAAAAGAAAGGGTTCCTTCTGAATACATTGTGAATATTCCTTTGCCAGTTAAAATGACGTTTGGAAACGGATCCCATTAACCTATATAACGATCTCATAAAGCGATCATTTTAACATACAAATCAATAGAGAAAATCGGGTCCCTGTGATTTGGATAACAATAGGCGATTCATAACATTAACCGCGATTCCATTAAGCATAGTCCACTGTATATTTCTTGAACCCTCTACGAAAAAATTAAGATACATTTGTAAGCATATAACAATTTCAAGACCCTAATTTTTGTAAGATTGTGGAAGCAAAAGGACTTAATCGGGAGTTATGAATTATTAAAATGACGCCTCTTTGTTGTGCTGTTCACTGGATTGGGAAATGTCTGTGTAAATGACATCAAATACTACGTTTGGACACGCGTATGAGAATCGAATAAAGAATGAATGTTGTTTTATATGACGATTTAGCCTTATTTTTTAATCATGTATTTTTGTTGTAGTATGAATTTTAGTTTTATGTTTTAGCGAAATCTAATATGTTTTTCTTTTGGTCTACCTAGATGGAAACGGTTACTGCGCACAAGCCACGTCACTGGACAGTACGTATTTATAAGTATAAATTTATTATTTTAGAGTTTTCTAACAACAATTGAGTCCACAAATGATTGAATATTACTGAATAATCTTCATTTCTGAAGCTGCAGATTCATTTTTTTACAGTTCCATAAGAGTGATTCTTATGGTGATCTCATTTATTTTATGATGTGTTTGACTATTTTTTTACTTTAATAGTGAAACTTAGTTTTAATAGCCAAACTTTTACTTTATCATTATCTTTTTCTTATTACCGGTTATAGGGTCAGTTTCAGGTTTTCAACGTGTTTCCATTTTTTTTTTAAAGAAGTCAGCTCGAAATCGGAGAGCACCTCAATTCAAGCCTTTATTCCTTCCCCCCTTTCTTGTTTGTGTAAACTCATCGTCGGAATTTTCCACCTCTCTCAATTCTCTTCCCCCCTTGGAAAACAACCTCGTATATCTGATTATTTTTAAATGCAGTGAACATGAATGTACATATATATGTACTTTCATTGTAAGGAAATCTAATAAATTTCCCCGCCATAAAATATTGCACATTTTTTTGCGTAGTGTTTACTTCTCGAATTTATATTTAAAATGTTCTTAAAAGTATAATTATTTGTTTATGAGTACTACATTTTGATAGGGCAATACAATTCTGCCACATTTTAATAGGGTTGTATTGCTACACATATAGGGTTACCCCGCTTATAGGGTATGATTTTTCTGGACCGCTGAGCTGACCATTGCGACGCCTTCAATGTTTTTGAGTCAAGAGGTAGAGTGAAGAAGGATCGCAGACATAATAGAATTGGAAATCACTTTTTTTTCTGGAGTAAATACTGTCTATATACAAAGGGATTCTAATCTCTCAAAACATTTCGAAATGTCAAGGATTGTTGCTTGGATAACATATCCACGATGATCACAGTCGTAAAAAAAGAATTAAATATTCTCCAACGATGGAGAAGGGTGCAACGCGAACCCAAACTATCCCCCGTTCGGTATCCGAGACCCCACCGTTCCTTATATGAGCGGACCTTACGAGTTTCCCGAACGTAATTACTAAAAAACTGTCTCCGGTCCACGAGGTCGAAGCACCTACGTAAAAAAATGTTGAAAAGCCCTGAGTCGCAAAATTCTAGACTTTTTAAACCTGGAGGTCAGTGACGGTTCCGCTAACCGTTTTTGGGTCAGTTATTATTTCAGTTACCTGAGAACTCCAGCTAAGGTTACAGCTAGTTTTTTTTAGTTGAATTCTCATTCGCTGGCTGTCACGATTCTGGAATCTCGATGCAATCCTCTGGGCTCGTTACCGCAACCGATCATTAGAGTGACGCCTATTCAACCGAATTGTCCACATACCAGACTCTGCATCGCCGCTTTATTGTAGTCGGGTCGAAACAGGAGGGCTTCAAATCAGCTAATTTCGGTCTTCACACCATATCATTTCCCATACTGGCTGAGTGCACACATTTTTGTTCGGAAGCTAGCAGGACGGCCTATTCTTTTTCTCGAGGAATATCTATTAGCTGACGAGCGAATGATATTACAGAATGTTAGCAGATCTATAGTGCATTTTGCTCTTGCCCGCATGTGTGCGTCGTGAGATCAATAACCCCTTCATGCACGAGATTTTTCAAAAAACTTGGAAAAAATTATAGTTTTTTTTATGACAAAAAAGGAATTCATAGGAATAGTCGTGGGGGTAATGAGAAAGCTGTAAAGGGGGTGAAAATTATAAAAAAAAATTATTCTACAAAGTGTAAACGATTTGATTACATGTTATCTGGAATTCCTCTCGTGTCATACACGGGCAAATGCATCAAGGTCGAACGTAATTTTACCACTGCCCACGAACGGGTTAAAGAATGTGGCATTATATGTATGGACTCGATTTCGAGAAAGATTCTTATTTGATTTTTTTTTAAACAGAACCCGAAGAGCTGACCGCCGAGACATTTTTGGACATTCTTGTAGTTATGGATACCAGCAATACTCCAAAGAACTTTATTGACCAGCAGCTCATAGTTGGGTAAGTGACTGCGATGTACGGCTTCGATGTATGCTTTTTTTCCGAAATCGAACTGATTCATCGAACTTCTTTTCTTTCCAGCTATTTGGCGAAACAGCTGGACCTGAGATACTACGGCAGTCGTATGACGGTCCTGATGGACCACAGGATCAATTCCCAGTCGGGATCACCCAGCAGGGTCGAACTCAAACCTGTCGTCAACGATACTTACTCCACGAGCTGCGCTGCCTGCGTAGTGGCACAACTCAATTACGGTCAGTTTTTAAACACCACCTTTTCATATTTTAAACGCTCAACTCCCAAATCACCTAATTTCTTTTAAGTGGGTGCTTCATTTATTTTAAATACAGTGTTCCCTCGCACTTCGCGCTTCATGTTTTGCGGCTTCAGTGCTTCGCGGGTTTTCACAAAATATTCATCAAAAAATAAAAATGAAAAATACAAGCACATCGGCCGCCACACTGCGGAAAGGAGCGTTGTTTCATGTTCATATGCGGCAGACAAGGATCCCTGCATTCAAGCAAACAGATGAGCCGACTTAGAGTACATACCACGGGCTCTTGAGAGGACAAAGTCTGCAAGCGAGGAAGAAACTGAAGAGGAAGGCGAAGAACAAACTGAAAAACGTGGCCTTACCCTGGAGAATATGCAACCATTGTGCAACAGGGCAAGAATTGGCACAACACATGGAAGACAATAGGGTTCGAGCTGTCGAGTTCAGCCATCGCGTTGACGGGGTTATGTCCTTGTACAGGGGAATTTTGAAGGAAACTGAAAAACATTGACAACAACTACCCATCCCCATGTTCGCTCTGCGAGCTAAAGCCCCTTGGCTCTACCGTCAGCATCTCTACCAGATGAGTCTCCGAATGAGCCTTAAACTTCTACGAGTCGAGTGGGAGCTTCTCCTCCGCCACCCATACAAGACTCTTCGTCTGTCTAAGAAAGCAATGTTGATTAATGTTTATTACTCTACAAAGGTTTTGTAATGAACCTTATTAATGAGCACTGACACGTTTAAGTAAATACGTATACTGTTGTAATTGTTGTTTTAAATGTGTAAAGTATGAATAATATTTAAAATATTCGAAAATTCCTACGAAAATTCCTACAAATCCTACTTCGTGTTTTTTCACCTTTCGCGGAATGTTCTGGTCCCTATTAACCGCTAAAAACGAGGGATTACTGCAATAGTATTGGTGGCAAACAAAAGCCATTATTGTGTGTCGCCAATAAAGTCTGTTTGGCGAGATTTTCGTCTGTGAAATGAAAAAACGACTGTACCATCAGTATATGATATTGGCACCAATACAATATTTTCCAGATATCCACCCTGCGCAGCAATAATAGGGCGTATTCTCAGAACGAAATCATCAGAAACTCGTGTCAACGTCTCGGGCGGGATGGCTTCACGTGCAGAACAGAAGGACTGTTCCAGTTATTCAATTGCTTCTGGATAGTGACGGTACACTTCGTCTTTTAAAAAAGTCCCCACAGGCAAATTTCGTAGTTTAGATTTTTCCAAACTGCAGCGCCATCTCTTGTGAAACATTGTAACTCATTTTGAAAGTTTGTCTGCCTGAAAGTTTAAAATTGTCCCAAGCATATTGCAATAAACCGTGTATTTCTATCACTGTTCGTTTACTTTTTATTGATTTTTCAAATATACCGGTCGTTTTTGAAACCCCCTGTAAATGGAATATTACTAAAATTTTACGCTTTGCTTGATGTAAAAAGTAAAATGGAGTGATCAAACTTGTTTATAATGGAAAATAAAAATCCTGCATATACTTAACATCCAAACGTAGAGGAATCTTTTACATAGGTAATAAATGTTTACTAATATCATGGTAAGAGAAGAAAGAATTATAGAAACAGGATAAAAAAAATTGAGGTAATTTCCATAAGTAAGAAAAAGCAGTTGTTCTTTTAAGCAATCATTCTTCTTCCTTTTTTATGTATGGTTTTTCTGTGTGTGTAAATAGAGCTTCTTTTTTTCCAGAGCGATCCACTGTTCCTAGAGAAGATGTCATCTCCGCCATAGATCAACTCTTGGAAGAGAGAGCAGAAAACGAGACAGCATTCAACGGAGTCAACGGAAAGGTAGACAATTCACAAATCACTATAGGTTAGGTATAGAAAATCAATGTATATGTATATATATATTGCTACGAACTTCAAACGCTGGCTTCGGGGATTGAATGGACTTTACAAGCCAGCAAGACTGCAGCACGGAAATTAATACTTTATTGGAAGAAATAAAACATCATCGCGGAACAACTTGAGCCCAATGCCGTCGGCTCACGTACCAGTTTCCGCATCAAGCACAACACACTGTGCGTACTCCGTAGACCGAGAGATTCTCTTCCCGACTCTATTTTGCATGGGACTCTGTCTGCCTTATATAGGCCCGAAGAAACTGCCGGAACACTCCAGAAACCGGAACCGGAAGCGGTCATGTGACACCACACTTGGCAACATTTGGCGACACTTGGCGACAAAAATAGGTTGCCAAAACGTCGCCAACGAGCCGATATCTCGCCAATTAGGCGAGATACCCATAGAGTCCTATGATAAACTCAAGCAGTTTTCGTAAATTCGTAACAATATATATAAATATAATATATATGTATATATATATATGTATATATATATATATACACATATATATGCATAGATATATATATACATATATATGTATATATATATATATACACATAGATATATATACATATACATATATATGTATATGTATATACATATATACATACATATACACACACACACACACACACATATATATATATATATATATATATATATATATATATATATATATATATACGGGATATATGCTACAAGTATTTTAGAAGTATTAACCTATCACGGAAAATTTGCATCATTTAGTGCTTTTTCGAATATTCAAGACCAGCGAACATAAAAGGACGAAAATCAGCTTTATTCAGACCAAAACCTTCCAGTTCCAGCCCGGGTTAACATTCACTGGCTCATTGTTTCCTTCCAAAACGTATATATATATATATATATATATATATATATATATATATATCTATATATATATATATATATATATATATATATATATATATATATATATATATATATATATGATTCAGTGACAAGGTCCAGTTTTAAGGTGAATGGAAAACAGTCTTTCTTGATGATAATAAGTTTATTAAATCATCGTTTCAAATACACCCAAAACATTCACCATTTTCATTTTTTCGTGGCGAAGCTAAACGTGAAAAAGATGTTGACAGCTCCATGTCCACTCGCTAACTGACTCATATCGGTTCGCTTAATCATCAAATCCTTCAAATATCTTTCCGCCTGACCGGATGATAACAAAAGCTTAAGCGAGCGTGAGCCTTTTTCATTTATTTTATTATTATAAAAGAGTTCCCTTTTTATAAAATCACTTATAATTCACGTCATTTCGAACTACCCCTTTTTTAGACATGACATATATATATATAGCAACATTTTGGAAGTTAACTGATTAAAAAGGAAGCTAGATATTGTTTCAGTTTGATTTGAACATCTTGAATGGCATTGCAAACTTTTTGGATGTTTCATAATGCTTTTTTTCTCTCTCGCAGGTCGTCATCTACTTTAATTACGATGACAGTGAAGGAAGACCCGCCACCAACAGAGTTCAAGATAATGTGGAGAAAGCTCTAAGAAATTTCAATCTCCGACATCCAGGTGATAACATAACACAGATTCTGTACTGTTTCTTTCGCTAGATCTATACCTTAGTAGGCGGCGAAATAAGAAAAGTTTACCAGTGACGAACATTTAATGTATTTCCTAGTCACACTGAATACTAAATCCCCTATATAATAATAGCCTAAGTTATCTGTACGTCTGTCTTCCAATTTATGAAGCGGTTGGACCTGGAATGGATAGAGGCATCCATTCAAAGCGAATAAAGTTTATCGTCTCATAAAAGATCGATCCGATTCTAAAGTAAATTGGTATAAATATGCTTCATATCACAACAAAAAATACTGTCGTGTTTAAAACGTTCGAAATCCAACCCTTCCCTCTTTTTCTAGAGTTTAATGCCATTATTTCGAGCCCTATTTACCCGGTTAAGAGCAGGCGATTCAATTTATCCATTTATCACTTAATAAATAGGTAAAAATAACAATTTTTTCTAGCATTGTGACGTCATTCCTTTCAACATCTCATTTAATCATTTCATATTTTAAACTATTTAAATATCGTCTACACTACTTTAATATCTTTTATCACTGAACTTAGATATTACGTAAATGATTTTCTTTTCTATTTGGCTTAAATAATAGATTAGGTACATATGTGATATTTTTAAATTGAATCGTCGATTATTTTTTGTTGCAATGAAACTTTTATCACCGGTATTAACAATAAATTCTTTTCATATCAGTCTAGGAGTCTATTTCACGGACTAATAAATATCTAACTTTTAATTTATATATATTTGGAAATTAAGAAGTTTGTTCGTTTGTGTGTTTGTTTATTATACATCACCACACGGTTTGACTAAATGAATTCAATGTGATTCTAAGCTGCATTACAGGATCGGGAGACTCTAGAGGAGTATAACGATGAATAAATTATTGAGAGTGAACAGATAGTTCTCAGCCAAAAAACAAACCATTTTTTACCTGCCTCATTAGGTACTTAACAGTTCTGGAATATTAAAAATTTTACTAATTTCATATGATGGGCTATATGCTAGTATATATATAATAAGCATCATTGAGAAACAACAAGAAAAATCCTACCCCTACATAGAGCTTATAAATAAACAATTTTAAAATGAATGTCAAGTAGATCTATGGACATTCTGGTAGCAGACACTCGGTATATGGCTTGCGTATCACACGTCCATATGTATGTATTGTAACGTCACGGGATCGTCGGGTACCGTGTGGACGTCGAAGTGTTTATGACATGACGTACAGCTTAGAAACAATAACAACGTTTATTCTTGATTTAAAGGAAGTTAGGTACAAATATTCAAAATTGAAATCACAGGGCTCAGGCGAGCTGGTGCGGACCTAAAAGTCACAGATTCAAGGAGTACCTAAAAAAAAAAAAACAATCTGCGGACAGGTGCCGACAGATACCGTTGTACAGGGGTACAACTGGGACTCCTTGAGTCCCACACTAAACTAGAAAATAGCTCTAAAAAAGCACAAGTTGTACCTCTCTTCATTTTCCGTCCTGGGGACTCTCCGGCGAAAAACTCGAGCTGCCTGACGTCACCTTTCGCCTCTTCAGATTGGCTTTTTCTCTTCGCGTCGCCGTCTTGTTAGCCTGTGATTGGTTACTTCGGTGGGGCCTCACAGTTTGGCATTTCGTTATCCCGTCCGACATTCCAATTCGCCTAGGACATCTCAAGGCGTAGTTGAAGCGAAAACCCTTTGTAGTGTAGTATCATAAACCCAGACAGAGTGTCGCCCTGCCCTGGGCTTTAACAAAACCTCTTTGTGAAGCCAATGGGGTGTAGCGACGTCACAGTATTAGGATTCCTTTTGCTGGTGAGCAATATGCATATTTCTTGTGTTACAGCGAAAAAACTGTTAACCGGTTTATCTTAGTTCAATTCCACTTTGATAGGGCCTTTAATCGTTTGAAAAAAATAGCTATTGCACGAGAAATACGCTCATTCTTCAACAGGAAAAGAGTTGTTTTTTCAACAGATAGACATGTACGTGTTCCTGCAGGTGATGTGCAGATTTATTACGTTTCAACGAAAATCTTTCAGTCGATATATTTTAGTTAAGGTTTATTTAGGATAAGGTCTTTAATCGGTTGAAAATTTTCGCTATCACCCTAAAAATCAGCTTATTCTTCAACAGGAAGAGGAATCTTAAACTGAATCTGCTGCTTTTTCAACACGTACATGTTGACGCGTCATCAGACCTCGAGCGAGGTGTAAAAATAATGTCAGCGCTCCTGCGTCTTCTCCAGTGACTACAACGTCTGGATCATTAAGCAACGGTGGAGAGTCGCCGTTGACCAATGAAAGTGCAACATCTCGTTTTGTCACCAAACCATTTTATTTAGGTTTCGCCAAGACATAAAACGCACCACCGTAGAATAAGCAATCATGATTGCACAGACTGTAACACTCAATAATTTAATTTTCCCATAAAGACAGACTTCCCTGAAATGCTTATAAGAAACGGGGGAATCTATTTGAAAAGAAATTCAAATTGTTTATTGTTTCAATAAACCAACAACCTGGAAAAGCCATTGAAATTAAGAGAAAAAGATGCCAAAAGTTTGGGTATTTCAAAATTTCTTTATTATATATTGATAAAATATATTTGTATTGTAAATTTTTCTTTATTTGATCAAAAACAGTTTTTTCAAAGCAATCGTTCGTACAATCCATCTCAACAATCATGGCATAGACAAATGACACGTTGTTATAGTCTGTGTTTATTACGTGTAATCATGGTTGCCTATTGTACGGTGGTATATTTTATGTCTTGGCGAAAACTAAATACACTGGTTTGGCAACGAAACGAGATGTTGCGTTTTCATTGGTCAACGGCGACTCTCCACCGTCGCTCAATTATCCAGACATGTGACTGCACGCCTACGTTACAAGAGCAAGTACTGAGGGTTCGCTAAATGGCCCGTCTTGGCGACAATTAAATAACTGCAGCGATTAAACTCTGAACAACAAATTTATTATATACAAACTACGAAAACAGGAAGATTAAACTCTAATATTGATAACATAACACAGCCTAAACCATCACGAGAAAGAAAAAAAAATGGTGCGGAGAAGTTCGCACAAGTCTCCTTCGGTTCTAGATCTACATTCTAGCGTCTTTTCCCCTCCGTTCAGAGCGGGTATAAAGAAAGTGCGCATGACGTCACGAACAACAAAAATGGCAGCTCAACTTCCTCGTTGGCAAAAGATTTCAGTTTCCTACGTATTGTGCTTGATACTGGGGTTTTTAATTTTGTCAATTATCTGAAAATGGTAACAAGCTGTTGTGCATAGAGCTGTACTAAGCTTTTCAAAAGATGCCAAAATATTGGATTTTATTGCTTTCCTGAAGATTCTACATTGCGATTGCTTTGGATAACAACTTTGAAAAGGCAAGACTGCACTCCAAGTTCTCCAAACAATTTTTTGCCATCGAAAAGTTGAGTTGTAGTCAGCACTCGTATTTGTTTACAAGCATGCACATTCTCTATCTCAATGCCCAGCAGCTGGTGAGGACGGGGTGACACTTCCCCTTCGGTTCTGATGCTTTCGCCTCTTATGTCTTTCTCCCTCCTGGTTCAGGCGGGTGGTGCAATTTGCCTCACTACGTTTTTCTACCCTCTCTTGTTCGTTTTTGCTTCTTAGCCCACAATTATAGTGCTGATACTTTTAAATTTATTCTATTGAAAACTTAAACAACAATGTAGAATAAGGAAGACTTAAAGCCAAAATTAAAAAATTTTATTGGAAGCCATTCTAAAAATAAAAGGTCGTATAAAATTAACTGAACTAACATTACAATTTTTATCGAAAACATTATCAATAAAAAACAATTCTTACCTCACAGCCTATGAGGACTGTCCTTCCTTTACTGGTGAAACGAAGCAAAAAATTTTCTCATACAAGTACTCTAACCTCTCCTTTCGCCTCACTTTTTTTCTACCTTGGTTCCTTTTTATTTAGCTTAAGTCCCCACTATGACACTTTTCTTTAGCGTAGCACCGAATTATCCTTTTCTTTTTTCTAGAATTTTGGCCTGGCGATTGGGGACTTGCTGCCCAATCCATCAAGCCTAGCCACTTTCAAAAACCTAGATATCCCTCGTGGTCCACTCTTGATTTTTTTTCTTATCCTTTTTAGATCTTTTAAATGTTTCTTAGTCCTCGACCCTTAGTACTCTCATGTATGTTTACAGATCACAGTCTTTTTCTCATGCAATTTGCCCATTTCCATTTAAATAAAATCAACAATAGTAACTGTATATTCCATACTCGTGGAAATGACGAACATTACTTATTTAATTACCGAATTAAGTAACCACTACGTTCCAATTTAAAGAAAACTTTTCTCTAGTTGGAAGCTAACACCGTATTCTTGTAAAAACCATAAGGTCGTATAAAATTAACTGAATTTGCCTAAATGACGAACATTACTTATTTAATTACCGAATTAAGTAACCACTACGTTCCAATTTAAAGAAAACTTTTCTCTAGTTGGAAGCTAACACCGTATTCTTGTAAAAACCATAAGGTCGTATAAAATTAACTGAATTTGCCTAATTGAAGTATTTCCTATCCCTATTGTGACGACGACTTCAGTGTTTTTGAGTGAGAAGTAGCTTGAAGA
>JAGEOH010001272.1:0-15000 GCA_032207245.1 Pardosa pseudoannulata
AGATGTTCTCGGTTAAGAAGTTTTTCCGATTAAGACGTTCTATTTCTGTGGTCCTAATTTTATTCATATTTTAAATTTCTCTGTTTAAATAGTTTTACTTTCAAACATTTTACCGTTTAAGAAAATACTTCAAACCTCCCTTTCCATTTCATCGTGATGCTTAACATTTTTTACCGAATGGAGATGCAATCGAATCTTTATTTGGTGAAAGATGCTTTTGAAAAAAAAACTGAAAGGTATTAGAGAATAGCAGCAAATATTTCAACATAGATTAGAACAACAATTGTTAAAAATTAGGATGTTTGGACATAACTTGTAAAACATAAGTGCGAAGTCAAATCGTCAAACACGAATATTAGTTGCTCCTTAAATATTTACCTAGGAGCTCCGTTGCTGTAAGAAAAGAGTTCAGTGGAATAGAAAGCTTGAGAACTACTGGTCTAGCACGTTGATCCCACGTTCACTCAAGTACATGGAAGGAAGCCCAATTAAAATCTCAGAGGTGGCAAAACGGCGGTCTGTGGTGGAATTCACGAAATTCGCATTTGGAAAAATATATCGTATCTGTTAATTTCATTAACTACGTAAAATTATATTGACAAAATGATAAAAGTTTTCAATGATCTTTTAGGGAACTGTTTCAGATAAAAACTCATCAAATTGCATCCACTATTATCAATAACTAACATTTTATCAAAAATGTACTTTCATTACTTTATAATAATTATAAGGTGATGATATTTAAACACTCATTCTTACCACTTCACTACCACTTCAGTGAGACAGAAATTCCAATTTCCAAATATATTTTTCCGTGGAATAGAAAGCTTGAGAACTATTAGTCTAATACGTTGAGCCCACGTTCACTCACGTACATGGAAGGAAGCCCAATTAAAATTTCTACACTGTCTCAGAGGTGGCAAAACGGCGGTCTGTGGTGGAATTCACGAAATTCGTATTTGGAAAAATATATCGTTTTTATTATGGTAAATAAATTATTAGATTTATTTATTGATTTTTTCTATAGATATGTATATTTTTATAGATGTCTCCTAGCCGACTCTTTGGCTGCCTTAAAGCCTCCTATTTGCCTCTAAAAAACCTCTGCCCCCCATGAAAGACCTCAACGCCCTGTGGGAGCAGTACCACCCCCTATCGGAACCTATGGTATATATACATTTATTATCATATAAATTTGTGTGTAAACTGTCATACATTTATGAATCTGCGTACCTCTACATCTCACAGGGTCTGCATCTCATCAGGTTGAATCTGATTTACAAGGATCTAGCCCTCCAAATCAGAAATATTGTTAATGCATGAGGAATAGCAGATATTATTCACGATAATCAGGACTTTGTCAAAATTTAGTTAAGTTAAACGGAGATAGATAAATTAAATAAAATAAATAGGATCCACGAGTGCGGCGAGGAAAATTACACAAAACATCAATAAACAGCTTAATAACATATGTTAAGTTCAACTGAGAGGTGTATATCTACACAGTGGGCATAATGGTATATAATATATTATCTTAAAAGTAATCTGGTATATATAATCTTAAAAGTTAAAAGTAATATTTAACCCTTAATTTGACTCAGTCTGGCCGCTACACCGGACATGTATATTTATAACTTATATAACATAATTGTCAGTGTTCGCCACAGCGGACATTAATTATCTCAAAAATGGAAAATGATATTTTTGTTTATTTTACAGAGATCCTAATGTCTATAAAGACATGGGAAAATAACAGAAATTAAATATTTGAAAAAACATCTTGTCAAATTAAGGGTTAACATACTCTATATTTTCAATATTAAATCCTTCATTTATCTTCTATAAATTATTTGCCGAAAACACACGCTAGATGAGGAAAGGAGCTAACTCAGAGTTTAAAACTCATTTCCTGCTGAGAACATCCATTCCTGAAGAAGTTAAACACTCTTCCCTCTTTACCCACAAAATTAACAAAGGCGTGGGCAAACAAACTTTTTACACTTTGCACAAGAGAATCCCGCCCACTTGAACTTCCAAACAAAATCAATTTTTGTAGACGAACAGCGTGCTAAGTGAAAGGAGAAACAGCTCCCACTCTCGCAGACTCTCTTCTCAATCAGTCGCCAAATTTAATGAAGCGGCGGTCAACTCATTAACGAAGCCAGCGATGAACTGGAATGATTCTCACATGATAAATATCCCTTCACCTGCTTATGGCAGTGAAATTGGCATTCCCTATATTAAAACCATCGTATTAAAAAGTAAAATAGTTTACGATCGGATCTGGTCTAATTTATCACCAATCGGATAGCATGTCAATGCTATGTTACATCTAATGACAAACGGCTAATATGCAAGTAGGTGTCGTCTAAAGCATAAAATGGTATAAATAGAATGGAACAGTTAAAATGAATCTAATAATCTAATATAAAAAAAAAAACTAAATTATCTTGTGTATGTGTCAGCCACCGAGTTTGTTTGCGATGATAGCGCAGATTGTTGGTTTGGTTTGGTTTGGTTTGGAGCGCTACGGTCTACTGTTTTGCACACGAGGGCTAATGAGACCGGGACCTACTGCTTAAAGCCGATTCCGAACGGCTACGAACATCCATGCCATAGTGGGATTCGAACCCACGAACTCCGGTACCGACGATCAGCGCCCTAACCAATCGGCCAGCGTTCGGCTAGCGCAGATTGTTCATTGCTACGAAACGCATGTTTGCATTCAATCTTTTTATTTGTGCCTTATATATACCAGCTTTATATTTATTTCTATATTACTTGCCTTACGCTTAAACTTGGCACAGGATATACATAATTAGTGATGTCACGTGATCTTTTAAAAACACTTTGGTGGACTATTCTAATCACAAATAAGCTGACTTACATAAACGGTGTATTTAGCGATAATTAGAAATGTATCCTTCTATTCAGCTAATGGAAAAGACTTATTACGCAAATTAGAAATAGCAAGCCATTGCTAAAAAGACTTATTACGCATATTAGAAATATCAAGCCATTGCTAATCTCTTGATATTCCTACCGTTTGGGTTGGAGAGCAGTTATCTACTATTTTGATACACAAGGGCTAATCAGATCGGGATCTACTGCTTAAAGCCAATTCCGAGAGGATACAACATCCATGCCAGAAGCGGGATTCTAACCCACGTACTCAGGTTCTGAAGAGCAGCACCCCAACTATTTGAACACTGTTACGCGAAACTCGTATTGAAAAGTCCCTTATGAGTTTTCTTAATATGGACTTACTAGAAAGCAGTTCAATTAATCTCTGGAATCAATTGGTTAATTATCAGTTTAATTCAGTAATATCAGTAGATGTTCAGTAATTATTAGTTTCAGTTTGGTTAAATTCAAAGATATTCAAGTGGGATTTTATTACAAGTTGAATATAGAGTTGATAACACTATTAATCCCACATTAGTTTAATATAAGTGGCCTATAGAGATGATTATGAAGTTGTAGCAACACAGAAATGCATCTTTTGCGCAGTTTGTGAACTTTGTGCAATTTGGTTAAAAATTGTGCACGTATTGAGCAAGAATCATGCAAAAAAATTATCTATTTTAGCATGATTAGAGCAACTTTTCTCCCGGAAATGCTCACACATAAAATCATGTATATTAATGTTTATATTTAGTGAAATCTACAGATCATTTTCAACTTTTTTGGTACAGAGTAAACCTATTTCTACTTTCTTTAATTTTTGTTGGTCTTTTTTGGTTGGTTCTTTAATTTTGTTGGGTATGGTGGGTCATTTTTTTTACTAGAATGTGTGAAGAAATGCAATTACTACTCGTGGTTAAAATGTCCAAACACTTTATTAAATAATTCTTTAGAAAACCAAAAAGAGGTCAAACGTAGGAAGTGTTTCCATTAATGAAATCGAACCTTGCTACCATCACTTATTTAATCTTTCAAACGTAGGAGAAAATAATCATAACTTCCTTATTTGTAGCATATATTTCAGAAAAATACAACGAAATTTGAAAATTTTTTGCAGTTTAATTTTATGCCATATATAAAAAATGTAATAAAATGGTATAAAAAATGAATTAAAAGCATTCACTTTTTTTGCTTACTTGTCCAAAATTAACAGAATATCTATATTTGTATGGAGTAGAATCATTTCACTTTGGGAGGTAACTTTTCCACATTAACAAACAGAAACGTTTCTTTAGATATTACTTTTTATTTAAAACAGATGGCAAGTTCTCTTAACTGACCATACTGTGCAGTTATAAAGGATTAGAGAAAGGTCATCAGAACACAACTGTAATAGTAAATCAACTAATTGTAGAGAAATGTAACTATTGCTGACCAAGTAGTATACCATACCTAGTCGTTTCATCAACGATATAACTACCTACCTAGACATACCAAGATGTTCATAAACATCAAACTTTTGATTTTCCCCTCGTGTTTTCTGTGATGAATATATCTGCATAGGTCACTATTATCTACAGTGATAAGTGTACATAATACTGTAAAAAAAATGTAATCAGTTTTACTATAACATACATGAAGGTTTGGTTTACTACAGTCTACTTTTTTGCAATACGAAGGCTAATGAGGCCGGGACCTAATGCATTAAGTTCATTCCAAACGACTACAAACATCCATGACACAGTGGGAATCGAACCCCGAACTCCGGTACCGAAGATCAGCGACCTAACCGTTCGGCCATATGCATGACGAATCAAGTATGCTGTAAAAATAGTAATTACGCAAGCCAACCAAAAAGAAAATCATTTTTGGATTTCACAGAATAAATACAATTTTGCCCTGCCCGGAATCAGTTCGAGCATCAAATTTTATATATTTCATCTGCCCGAACTGAAATAGAGTGATATTAGCAAATGGTTAAAATTATTTTCACCAAGAAACAATCCATCCCATTTTGGAAAAAAAAATTGAACTTCCGTAATTATCCATAACGTTAACACAAACGGAAAAAACAAGGGTTTATATATTACTTAAAAGCTTCGCCTCCAGCATATCCAAATAAAATCTTTCCACAAAAACGAATAAGAAAGCTCATCAGTTTGCCTGCTCAACAAAACTGCGGGCTTAATGATCGGTCAACAAATCATCGGCCATTTAACGCATATCACTAATGAGGACTAGCTGAACCGGAATGATTTCCAAGTGAGAAAGATTCTTTCACCTGCTTATCTGCCATAGACGTATCACGAAGACGGTACATGTCGTAAATTAGAATTATCTTATCGAAAAGTTAAATGTTTTACGAGCGGTCTACTTTAACCCCTGGTACATTACAGAAGGAAAAGTAACTGCTGAAAGAAAGAATGTGTAGAAAAATATGAACGTTCGTGTTACATAATTAGCAGAAAGTTTGGAGATAAGTATATGGGGTCCGTACAAAATTCACAATGACAAAGCAATAGTAACACTACGTAGAGGAAAAACAACTTCCTATCCGGCTAAAATTGTGATTACTACATTACTGAAATGCTAACGCCATTTTTATGGCATTATCTTAAACTAGTTAAGCCGATCTATGGCCGAATGGTTAGGACTTTGATGGTAGGTTACGGAGTTTGTGGGTTCGAATCCCACTGCGGCATCGATGTTCGTAGCTGTCCGAAATAGACTTTAAGCAGTAGACCCTGGTCTCATTAGCCCTTTTGTTGCAAAAAAGTAGACCGGAGCGTTCTAAACTAAACCCAACTAAAACTTAAACTACTTAAAATTCAATTAACCTTTTAAAGGCTATAATTAAAAAATTTTGGAATTTTAATGAAATTAGGTAATAAGTGTTATATATGAACCTTATATGAAATATATGAAAAAAAAATTACATTTCTTCGGGGGGCGGCTTTTTTCCAGGAGGGGGGTTAGCTGTGAAATCAACCCCTTGTACACTCATGAAAACAATTCTTTCTTAAAATTTTAATTTTATTTGAAGAAAAATGAATAATTATCATTCAAATGATCTAATAAATAGCTAAATAATTTACAAGTGTTGTTTTAGGTATTTTTATATTTGGGGACATAATTGAGAAAAATCAAATTCATGTTTTCTTTATACAAAGCAAGTTTAAACGTATATTTCAAAGAGAAAAATACTTTAAGTGTAGTTCTATAATCTATTAACAATTTAAAGTGCCAAAAATATAGAAAGTCGAAAAAATCATTCATATGTTTAAAAAGGGAGAGAGAAAAACATTTTAAAAGCGGGTTTCGCTACAAAACTACTGTCCATTAAAGAGTTAATAAAATAAAAAGGCATTTTAACTCTTCTAACAAGTAATCAGCTTGAGGGCAAATCAATTTTACATTCCTTTCAGTGGTAAAGTTAGATACGACTATCTATTATTTTCGAAACACTCATCTTACTAAAGCAACAATTACGATTCAAACAACCCAAAATCACCTTCTGGGTAAATTTATATTGATGGAAATAAACCAAAGGTGACAAGAAAAATAATATATCCTTCCCAAGAGGAACCTGAACAATGCTTGGACTTTACAAGCAGGGGGCAGCGAAGGGCAGAAAGTCGAAAAATAGAAATGTACAAGTAAACGAAAGAAAAAAGAATATTTTTGAGAACTTGTTAATATGTTGTATAATTCAGAATTAAAGTTTCAACGGGATTGTATTCCAAATAAACATACAAAGCACGTCTTTTAAATGAGTCAAGCCGGTAGACAGGTCTTAACAAGCAGATGTTGGCAAGCATACAATAACTTGTTTACAACACAGAACTATAAATTATTCTTATAATTCCAAGCTTCAAGGTATATTGTTGAAATTTTTTTCCTTGCTGTACACGTAGAATATGTTAATTGTTTGGGAGCGCTGCAAATGACCTTTTCTAAGTATTGATTACGCTGAAACTCATCACTGAAAGCTGATTTAGACAGACAAGCATTTATTCAAACGGCAAGACATTTGGAAAAAATCAGATTTAATAAAATTCGGTCGTAGCCAAAATAATCTCAAAGGGACACGAAGAATGGAAGGTAAAATATCAAAGACAGAAAATTTAGGTAGTGAAAAAAAAGGGGGGCTTACTTAGGGCTAAAATCACTTAATACCGGGAAATCTCCCCATGTAAGAAAGAGTAGGCAAGATTTCTCGTTCTGAGGTCGACAGAGGGGAGAGGTATAAAATTAGAAGAAGCATTTTCTTTCGAGAGGATTATTAGAACTTTGACGAAATTTTCTTTACTCTTTCTGTACCTGGTTTGCTATAGTTTAGAGTTGTACGGCTAATCTTCAGCAACACTAGGCCAAATCAAACAGTACCCACTCTTAACCCCTGACGACGCCTTTTGTATCAGATTTTTGTAATTAAAATAAAGCAATAAAAGCTTAAAATAACTTTAATGGGTACTAATTTTAATGTACAAATTTCTTATATTGAAAATTACCATTAATTTTCGAGGTAATGGTGATAACGATTTAAATTTTCAGGTCGAGATATTACTGGTCTAAGAAGACAGAGAGAAAATGAATTTTCAATGTTATTTTTAGCAGTTACTCTTACAGCCACCTAAAATTGTACTAATGTTTAAGAGATATCTGAATTTGGAGCCCGAAAATGAACCTTTTCTTCAAAAATGAAGAATTGTTTATACAAATTTATGATTTATTTGATAGAAAATGTTTTTCGTATCCTCCAGGAGATATCTCGGCAATTATCTCCCATTTACCTCATTTTAATATAACTCGCGGGATAACTCTGGGTTAAGAAAGTAGGGGAGAAGCAAAACATGCCGAATAAGTTAAAGCCTTAATAGATCTGCAATTGAGACCTAGCCAACTAGCGGATGCTGGTCCTATAGAAATAGTAAGACCTCGTTATAAACGGTTGTACAAGTCCCTTCTTTTAAGAAGAATAAATTCCATCATCATAAATTTACTATCTTTTTCTGCCCTCCGAAATAGTTATCCGGAGAATGTAAGTTGGGAAATTTTTCATACGTATATTAAGATATTAACACTTACATTCGGTGTCACCAAACTAATGATTATGACAAGCCGATCTTATTTAACTGTGACAGCAACGTCGTTACATTGCCAAACCAGTCGAACTACCCGTCACATCAACGTGGTACCTTCATTTAACCACAAATAACTTAAAAAAATACAAGCTTTACTGAAATGGAGTTATATTTAAGAAAAGGTTAGTAAAAATATATTTTAGTGTTTTTTTTTAAAACTTTAATAAATAACATTTGCACATATTATTTCATAAATAGCGGTTAAGTATGTTATGTTGCAATTAATTTTGTGTTTTATTATATTTGTACATTTTAATAAATAACTTTACAAAAAGTTTCAGCGACAGAAGAAAATTTTTGTGGATTATGATGATGTGAAACTCAACAGATTAACTCTGTCGGGCACAATGGACCTGAGAAGCCCAATTTAATCGTTTGCATTTGCTCCACCACTCCTAAGAATGAAGGAAATCTGTTCTTTCTAGTATTCTACTTTATTTACATGATTTTTTGACTTATTTTTAGACCTCTCCCTCTATCCTACTTCTCCGTAGAGCGCAATTCTTGACTATTGATCTCGTAAGAATAATGCATCCAAATTCATTACAAATTTTAAGTATAAAAATGTCCTACTTTTTCTCAAACCGAATGTTTATTATAACTATTTTATGACAGTATCATGCAATATATGATACTGTCTTAAAATTATGACAGATATGTGAAATGCAACAATTTTTCAGAACATGAAAATTTAGAAATGGAGGAAGATTGTGAAGAGACCAAAGAGGAAAAATAAATTCATTCTATTCTGAAACAAATTTCAATTTTTGCTTTTTAAATATTCCCAAGAAAGTCACCGATTACATTTAGAATATTAAAATTGATGGTTATTTAATAATAATTACTATTTCACTTGGGAGTATCAGGCTCATTCTACCCTAACTCGTCGCTCCGAATCATCGCACCCAACGGAAAATTAAATACTCGTAAGAAATGTATAAAACAAAGAGAAATTTCACACAAGCGTCAATTTTTCTGTCGATACTTGTGCAGCAGAATCAAGAATTATCAAGCTAATTAAATTTCTACACCTGCCAAGCGTCCATTCTCATTCTATGTCCTTGTTTATTGTGTCACAAAGAATCTTAAATACCTAACAAGGAAACTGGCGAAATATACAAAAGAGATGCAAACAATGACCGTAAATATTAAAGGCCAAATAAGCAAGGACGCCATTCACCTGCATTTTGAGTCCAGAATATTGCACTAGGTTTCAGAACAAGCAACGGTAATTAAGAGTGGACTCAAGTTAAAGCCTATCTAGCCTATTTATAAATCTACTTTGCCATATTTTGGAAGTTGGTTACTAACACTAAACATACCATAATCGGTCAAATGACATGTAATGTATATGAAATGCGATGATTGATGAATTAAAAATTCTTATTCCTTGTGTTTGTAATACATAAAAATTGACAATATACAATTTCGTTTAATTATAATAAAGTTTATTAGTTTATTTCCTTACCAATATCCATATTTCATACATTCAATCGGGAAACTAAGTCCTGTCATTGGACCGGCTATGCTGGAAATAAGTATGTATTAAGTGTTGGTATGTTCAGTGCTAAAATCATCTATCAACTTCGCCAAATTTATAATCTCTCTACCAGGGTCTCTAATGGGTTACATTACGTAGTTTGACAGCAGTTTTTTTTTTTTTTTTTTTTCAGTATTATCAACCTTTTTTATTCAACTCATGTTATGCTAAGCTTATTTTCTTTAGAAAAATAATTTTATTGAAAACAATTATTTCCATGTTTGAAGTTATGATTTTTTTAGTTGCGTAGTTCTACGTGATTGCTAACTTATATTCATATATCAGTTGCAATTTCTACTGTTTATGGTATGTTTTCTTAATTTACTACCTTACAGATCTAGCTCAAATAAATAGATGATAAAAGGATTTTAAGCGGATCGTAACATTACAAAATATTTGGTTGTATCATATGCCACTAATAATTCCAATAATCATTTGCAAAACTTGCACAATTCTTATCTTTCTTCCTATTTTTAGTTTGTAAGAAATACGAGGAGCATCCAGAAAGTAAGTTTCCCCATTTTAAATACAAAAGAACTCACACTTTCAGGGACATATTTATTGGCAACAAGTATAGTACTGTTTCAGCTATTTTTCAACATAGCCACCACCAGAATTGAGACACTTGTCATATTGTGGGATCAACTTTTTTTATACCTCTGTCTTAGAACTCTGCGTCTGTGAAGAGAACAAGCCTTCCTGTCCCAGAGCACCGTGCATCTGCGTCTGTTTGAATTTGGTCCTGACCGAAGATCCACTATGACGCCAATGCATTGACTGCTGCTTGGTTTCCGGGGTAAAGTGCGAAATCCAAGTCTAGTTGCACGTGACGATCCTGTCGAGGAACTCGTCGCCGTCATCGTGATACCGTAGCAGAAATGTCAGTGATGTCCCTAAGCGTTGAATTTTGTGTTCAGATGTCAGTTTTGGCTCATAGACCTGACCGAGCTGATAATGAATTTCAATTAGCGCAATGCTTTGTGCATTCAAGATCACCGACCGAACCTTGCAGGCGGATGGAGAAAGAATTAAGAATTTCCATTTCGGACCATTGCTATCACGCTACTGGCAAGAGTCGGGACCTGTCCATCTGACATATGACTGATACATCATAGATCTGTTATGCATGCACAATTGACACGGCTTATCCCGTTTACTTTAAAAGGGAAAACATCGGGAAACTTACTTTCTAGATGCGCCTAGTATAGTATAGTATAGACGACACATTTGTAAATCCTCCTTTCAGCATACATTACGTTAAGTTCAAGTCAGTCCTGTCAAGTGAGGTTCCATAAATTTATTCGTCAGGATTTCAGCCAATGTTCCTGAGAATTTTTAGCACTCTTATTAAGAAGTAATCCAAGCTTGGTCAATAAAATAATAAATGCATAAAATCCTTCTCACATCAAAGCTAAGGGTAATAATACGTTGACTATGTTTAAAAAATTAACGTATGTAGACACTTCGTATTAAAAAGATAAATTTTATTTTTGTATAATTAAATTTCGGACTTTACTCTAGTTTAGGGTTCCCCCGGAATTTGATTTTTTATCTATTTTTATCTCAGCAAAATATGAGTTTTCTCACATACGGCAAACTGGGGGTTTTTCCGATTGCAACTGTGTATAAAATTTTCCTAAATTGGTTAAAACATTTTAATTTTCTTAGTTTAAACTTTTTATTGCATTTTCATAATTTTAATAAAGCAAGTACCCATATTTTCAGTTAAATTTAAGTATGATTTAGAAAATTCTAAAAATTGTTCTCCATACGTTTGCAAATTTAAAAATTTAGTACCTACAATCTGAGTATAAATTTCCTCAATATGTTTTTGACTCTAAATACTTATAGTTTATGCTTTTTATTGCATTTTTATTACTCTTATAGATGTTTATCGGTGCCACCTTAAATAGCATGTTGGCATTATTGGCGACAAAAAATATCGCCAAAAATAAAGAAGGCATCCTGAACTACATTTTCACCAAAATTGGGAATGCGTGAAATTTTTTAATAATCCTTCAATATTTACAACCCCTGCTTTATAACGTCTACCGCCCCTTTGAAGTTGGGACCCAGGCCATCACCCCAAGAGTTTTTAACTGTTACCATAAAAATTAGTCACGTCACGGCATACTTAGTGGGTACTACAGGTAATTCGTTATTGCCTATTTGGCATCTTACAGTCTGGTGAGATTTATTACGTACAAGAATGGGATTGAAGCACAAAGGGGTAGTGACTGTCGATATTTTTGACACGTAGATGTTTTATACTTCTATGAGTGTTGCCGATTCTGCTAATTACTGAGAGCAAAGTAACTGGTTGTATACCACTTGCTTTAACTTTCGATGAGATTTTGCTTTGCTTAAGTCTAATATTATACAATTAAATTATTCATTTTAAGTGTTATTGTGTATTTAAGTATGGTGTTCAAGTGTTCAGTACTCTTTTGTGAACAAAATTATTCGAAATGGCCGAGAATGAGCTTTCAGTCTTCCGGAGTCAGTCTGAATGAGCTTTCTGTCTTCAGATGATTTTTTCAATAAATAGATACTCGCAATTCCTTAGAAAAGTGCAAACCTGAATCAAAATTTTAAGGCAAGTTACATTTATTTAAATACTTTCTAGTGTCTGTGCCCAGGCACGTGCCCTGAATTCGTAGCCATAATACAGGCCCTGATTCAAGTCACTTCGGCCGATCTCAAGTCGAACCCAGTCAATTACGATCTTTAATTTAGAGAAGCAAAGAGAACGAATAACATTTGGCCATAATCGAATGATTCAGTGATGTTCACTGAATCCCAAATGCGATGTGAATGTGCGCCGCTTCATGCTTTGAATGAATAACCAGTAAATAAATTAGAGACAGTTTTCTTGTTTACTACTAACTTGTGCCTGGACAATGAATCAGTCCTGGTGATTAATGTCGATATTTTTATTCACCGTTCAAGAGGTTTAGATTTATGATGAAGACACTGAATTAAACAATATGGAATCGCTATTTATTTTATAATCGGCTAATATATATGCGCATGTGTACGCACATAAATGCATGCACGACCGTGCCCAGGATTTTTACTGTCTCAGATGAAGGCTCTTAACGGAGTATACCTGTGTTTTTTTACCAAGTAATGTTACTCAAATTTAGTCAGAAATATTTCATAATTTTAATGGCTGGACCCTCAAAGAAATACCTGAGGTGGCTATTTACAGGCAAGGCATTATAAGCATATTATGTGCATAATTCATTATAAGAATTACACATACACTTATGCCTCCACACACACGTTCAAGTAACATAGTAAAGTACTAGGACCAGCTTTTTCTCTCGCAACCGTTGATCGTAGACAAATTTCCAGTTATAGAAATGCTTTAAGTAAACATATTTAAGGTAATTTTAAAATTAAAACTTTGATTTTTCGAAAGATAAAATCTAAATTCTTTTAAGTATCCCAGATCCTTGACGTTATACTAAATACAAATTTAAACTCATCATTAAAACAATAACACAAAAAAGGTCCTCTTCTGTGACAAAAATGACTAAGATATTTAAAATAAAAATCTCGAGATTTCTTTTATTACTTCAGGGATTGATTAATGGATTATTTGCAGAGATTCGAAGAGGAAATGAGGTTGCAACGTTCTTTTAAGACGACATGGGGAAGGGTTCGCTGTTTATAAATGAGGTTCATCCATAGTAAAGTGGATTTTATCGAATTTTTCAGAAAAAATCTTACTGAATTCTTTAGTTCTTAATCACACATCCCCTTTCGTCTTAAAAGGAATGTTGCAACCCGATTTCAACCTCGAATTACTGTAATTAATCTATTCACTAATACCCCCAAAGGAGAAAATCTTTCAAATTTCAAAGATTTTAAACTTACATATCTCAATCTTTGTCACAGATTTTGAAAGATTTTGAAGCGGTAGGTATTTACAAAAACCTGCATCATTTATGCATTGTTTCTATTCAAGGTATGCCTAGAACAGTGCTGGTTTGGTTCTGTTTAGAGCATTCCGATCAATTTTTTTACAAGACGAGTGCTAATTAGTCAGGGATCTACGATAAACTGAATTGGAACTGTTTCGAGCTACTATGTCTTTAGCAAGATTTGAAACCTCTGACTCCAGTACCGAAACACAGCTCTCTGTTAAGTCGGCTATCATCCAGTCTGGAACACTTATGGCATTATAGTTGTGCCTGATCAGTCCCGTGATCAATTTCTTGCAATATACTAGTCCGGAATCTACTGCTTAACACTTTGCGCTTGACTGTTCAGTCTGACTGGACATCTTTCTTTTGCAGCAAGTACAACATCGAGTGTGCCTCGACAAGTTTTAAAAATAAGAATTTCACACGTTTAACTCAATTAAAATTGCTAAGTCAACAATAAAATGATATAACTCAAAGATTAGTTTGGAACATTCCACTAGGATTAAGGAGAATCGATTTGAAGCGCAAAGGGTTAAAAGCCGATTTTGAATACCTACAACCATTTCAGGAATGAGATTCGAACCAATGGATTCCAGTGAGAGTTTAATATTGCACAAGTACTGAGATATTAATAAAATTTTCAGTCAGTAGAACTGATAGTGTCTAGAACTGATTACATAGTGTTTCCCACTGTAAAGTTTAGAATAAATCTGCTGTATGAGATGGGCTAATCTCTGGGACAAATGTGCCTCAGAAAAAAGAAACAGAGGTAAAATTAATGCTTTGCTTTCTGTTTTACTTACATAATTCTTTTACACTAACATAAAGTTCTGGTTTTACTACAGTTTGTCGAAGAAACAGCTTCTAATCTATACACGAGCATTCGAGAAGAAATAGAATAACCAGAGATTACTTAAAAAGAATAAAATAATCCCGAGGCTCCTGCACCTTTATAAACCTCAGCATCAACTCCTCTTAAATTACCTAAATTAAAGGTCTTAAATACAGTGTTTAAACAAAAGTAACAACAAATTTAATTTAAAAGCATTAAAATGAGGTATCCCAGAGAGAATTATGTGGAAAAATGTTGGTCTCAAATTAAGGTACTTACTCTCCAGAGAGCTAAGGACTATAGCTCCGTGGTTCTCAAAGGGGGTATACCGCGGGTGGCTGTGGAACTATGCTGTTGGGCAATGAACTTGTTTCGGGTGGTAGGGTGGCGATGTAAGTAGGTTTTGGCTTTCAAATTTAGTTTTAAAAATGCTGCATAAATTTGTTACATTCATTACATAATGTAATGAATTTACACGATTGTTACCAGTAATAAAATAAACTTACGTGGTGGAACCACAACCAGTTATTTTCGTTCTGCGTGAAATTGGGCTGACATTCAGAAAAGTGTATTTAATCAACAGCATTCGTTTGGTTTGGAGCGCTATAGTCTACTCTTTTGCAGCACGAGGGCTATTGTGATCGGGAC
>JAGEOH010001273.1:5000-17500 GCA_032207245.1 Pardosa pseudoannulata
CAATGGAAGAAAATTAGTAAATTACATAATTTGTTAAATATTATCGAATTAGTTAAAATACTATAATTTCATACAGAAATGAATTAATTCTCAATAATAAGCTACTTATTTTGGGATGAATATCAAAGTACACACTGGATATTCGGGTAAATAAATAACCCCTTTAAGAGTGTTCAGAACTATAGTCCTCAATTTTATTAAAAACTTAGACTGTATTTTAAAGAATAAAATAAAAATTCATCCATTTAATTGTTCTTAATGAGTTAGAAAACATTTATTTAATTTTTAAGTTGTATTAGTTTTCATTATTAAATGAGAAATCAAATAGATTTTATAATTTTTCACTTCAAGGGAGCTATGATTACAAAGTTTCTAAAACTTCATTACAATTTCTTCTCATCTTCTAAGTGGTCTTAGGACTTTTTTTCGCCCTTCCTCGAAATGTTTAACTTTAAACAGTGAAATTTCCTAAACAAACAAAAATTCTTACAGAGGTATTAGCTACAAAGCCTCAGGTATTAATAGAAGTATTTTTCTTTGTAGTATTCTATAAGATTATGTGTAGTCGAGGCTGTTTTTGGGACAAATAACTATTTATTTATTTATTTACTGCTGTTAATTAAGCATGATATACATCACTTATATTTTTTACATTACTACATATTTATTATAATTTATACATTTCAATGTTTTGTGTCCACACCTCAGTCACTGTACGTGGTCAAATTTTTTAATATGAGAGAAAGATTAACTACCCCTATCTTTCGTATTACTCTACACAGGAAAAAATATGGATAATATGTATTTTTAAAAAATCTATAAAGCTATCTAGGATATCGTTTATTTCTTCTTCAGAAGTATAAGAAACTGTAATAAATTGATGTTAAATAAAACCATGAAGAAACGTTTTTCTCTATGCAGCTGTGGATGTTTATCAACGACTGATACATTCATAACCTGCAGATAGTTCAAAATAAGTTTCTTGTATTGACCAAAACGGCTCATTATACCTGTACAGGGAATTCCTACTTAATCTTAACATTAAAACAATAACCTTCCTACTGAATCCCCAAAATTTTGTATGTATAGTATTGATCTTGGCTATCAATAAATACAATAAAGAAGAGGAAATTTTTAATTAGCTATGGTCCAAGGGAAAATTATTGATGGCCTCGGGCAACTCTGAACTGTGATTATTTAGAATCTATAACTAAATTCAATGTTCTCCAAGTTCTCAAACGATACCTTAGGGGGTCTTCTGTTTGGTTCTAAATTACGGAGACCCAGTGGAAGTAATGTTACTCGTGTCCGTAGCATTCCTTAAGCTACACGTGCTCCTCGGGTGGTGCTAAATGGGTAACAGCTTTGCAGACATGTGTTGGCATAAAGATATATTTGCCTCTGTTACCATCTGCATTTGATAAAACAAACTATATTCATCGCATTTGCAGAATAATTTGTTTGTATTTTTTTAGTTCCACAGGGATTTCCATGCCTTTTAGCACAATCCTGTCTTTAATAGAGATTTCAACTAAGATAAGCATGTCTTAGATGTTTAAATTTAAAGTTTTGTTTATGATACTGTTAAATTAGGAATATTTTCCTTCCTGTTTCTTTAAACTTTATAAAACTACTTGCCGTACAGTTTGCGCATGTATATTGAATCTCCAACGTATATTTTTGTTTCATAGACTTATGCAATCTTAACTTTTCTTAGAATATCTTATTAGAAGTTGCAATCATACCAGTACAATAGTTTCTCAAACTTAATATTCAAACCGGAAATAAAAGACATATGCTTTAATTATCGATTCCACAATCATGAGTCAACATCAACGTTTTTTATAATATAAAAAAATTAATATATATATATATATATATATATATATATATATATATATAGAGAGAGAGAGAGAGAGAGAGAGAGAGAGAGAGAGATAAAGATATAGATGCACGTCTATATGGGTGTGTATGAATGCATACATATATTCTACTAAAACTCCTAGTCAGCACCTTCCTGACATACCTCCAACCCCGTTATAGCATCACATAAGTGTGTGAACAAATCTTTCCTTTAAGACCTACAATGCTAAAAATCCGTTAAACCACAGACTAATTATTTTCCGCCAGGAATGAAGAGTTTGAAAATTTGAGATATTCTTTTATCTCTCTGTAATTTTACTTTTCCCACTTGAAATATTTCTTGTATTGGAAGTGTGTACTATTTTTTTACCTTTATGCTCTTAAGCATTTGTAAACATAGTTGTATCGTATTCGAATTGACGGAAGTAGTGCTTTGCGGCAAGTTAATGGATTTAAAACTTCCTGTTTTTCTGTGCTATCATTAAAGAGAAATAGTATTTCATCTGTCCTAATGCATGGGAAAAGGTTCTAGCTTCAATCACTTCTTTGTCGTGTTTACTTTCACTCGTTGGTGAATTCTGAATTTTCTTCGTTATCAGATTGCTTACTCTAAGCATATGGTTTGCAGTGCATGATACGAATGTGCGGATAAGAATTACTAAATTCTAGGGATGAAATAAACATAAAGTCAGGAGAATTAAAGGTTTGTCTTAAAATAACTATGTACGTTTATGAAAAAAAAAGATAAAAGAATAATAAATAGATTCTTAGTGATGTTGATAAAGCATTACAGAAATTATTGCAATAAAAAAATCACAAGTACTTTACTGTATTTCTAACTGAAGAAAAAACAACTAAATTGTATTAAAATGCTGAAGTATGTACAGGTGTAATGCTTGTACTTACCTGACATTTTACTGATATGAAGAGATAACTCTGTCTTTATCTAATTTTAACAATAGATATATGAATGCAAGTTGATTTACCGCTACTACTACAAACTCGTTATGACGCCAACTGGTATTGGAACTGATAGTAGTACTATAGCGCGGTTAGACTGTTTATCAATATCAATATACATTATATTTACATTATATATATACACACTTGTAGGTGAAAGTATGCTTTTAAGCCAAACGGTGGTTGAATGGTTCAGTTTTTCTTTTGGGTACCGGAGTTCATGGATTTGAATCCCACTGCTGGCATGGATGCTTGTAGCCGTTCAGAATCCGCTTTAAGCAGTAGGTCCCGGCCTTATTAGCCCTCATCAGCAAAACAGTAGACCGTATCGCTCCATACCAAACCATGTATGCATTTATATATATAGTTTAAAAAATTTTAATTTAGCATTAATTCAATTGTTTCGGAAGAGTGATGATATAGATTTTAATAAAGGCAAGATGAACCTTAAAAAAAAAACAGTCTTATTCGTATGTACAATTGAATGGTCATTTACTTAATAAAAGAGACAAACTTTCTGAAATCACTAAAAATACAAAATACTACGATGGTCGAAAAACTCTTACTATTTTTAAATATTTAAATCTTTTCCTTTAATAAAATATAAATAAATAAAAATTTTAGGTGAAATTATTTTACTGTAAATCGGTCATAAAAGAAACTAGTTAAAAAGCAATCGTAATTTGTATTAAGGATTTTTTAAATGTAACCAAGTAATAAATGACATTTTTGTTTAAATCTATATCTTAACAAATTCCAGATCAGACAAATATTTCTATCTACTAATTTTTACTAAATGAAACTGTATAAATAATTAAAGTATTTTATAAATGCACTTAATTGCAGGCCAAGAACTCTAAACTAAAATAATAACATCGAATTTCCTCTTTAACTAGTATTCCAATCAGGCATGGAAGAATATAAGTGCAACATTTCAGCACGTACCGACTAAGATGCTTTTGTGACCAGGGCACAACCTAAATTATTGTGCCTCATTCTTTAAAAAAAATTGATAATAGGATATTCATATTCAAATAAAAACTTTAACATTAAATTAGAAACAGGTTTTAAATATTGTTTCTATTTTTTCCTTATTTATAAGCATAAAACTATTTATTGAATTAGAATTTAAGTAAACATAAAACAGATATGTAAACACAAACACAAACAGAAATGGAAATACTTGTATTAATTTAAAAGCGAAAGAATGCAAAATATCAACAAAATTATCCTTTCTCTTAAAATGTTTAGATGACTTTGGGTAGAAAATAAAATCAAGTACAAATGCCATTCAAATTGCAAATTTCAATGTTACATTTTATTTTTATGTAACCTCGCAGGTTTTTTTTTCATTTCCCAGTTGAAGTGCTGTTTGAACTAAAAAATTCTCAAAATGTAAAAAAAGGATTATTGTATTTAATTTCAGTTTAAATCAAGTGAATTGAGTCATTAATATTAAGGTGAACTAAAAGAATAAAGAAATAAAAGAATAAAGAAATGAAAAATCGAACAATTTCACATTTGAAATTATTGACGGTAAAATATCGCTTGACATTATAAAGAGTAGGTGCTTTAACAGATTTATTAAATTGTAAGTTTTATATAAGATTTCTTCACATATGCAGCATTTTAACAGGGCTGGGGGTATATTGGAATAACGCAAAATCGTATATATCTATAATGTGTTCCGGTTCCTGTGCGATAATCAGACCCGGCTCTTTAGACAGGAAAAGGAATGTTAAAAAAATAATAATTAAAGAGATAGAAATAAGGTGGTAATGTGCCTTTTTTAGTGGGAAACGACCACCCAGAATTTAGAAGATATTAGTTCTCAACTTCCTGTCCTTTTCCTGCAGGTATATAAGTAACAGCACATTTAGTATCGAGTAGGAGATTCTCGAAATATTTCATTGCTGCTTTTCATATTAATTTTTAACCCAAAGTCAAAGTCGGTAAAAAAATGAATTCTGACTCAGAGATAGAGAGCTTGTTGAATTCTTCTGAAGATGAGTTTTATTCGTCCGAGAGTGAATGTGATTCCGAAGATGATTCTTTGGATTCTGTTAGAAACTGGACTCCGATAGATATTTCGGCATCGGTAGCTGCTCCTCCTAGATTTCCCTTTACTGGAAAGCCAGGAGTACAAGTGGATATTAATTCAGAAGATCCTTTGGAATATTTTCAGCTTTATTTTAAGGAAGAAGTTATTTCTTTCATCGTTCAAGAAACTAACAGGTATGCAGAAAATTATTTTGAAAATACTCAACTTACGCCCAGCTCTAGAGCTTTGGAATGGAAAGAAACAAATACCAAAGAAATGAAATGTTTTTTGGGATTACTTTTACTCCAAGGAATAATTAATAAACCTGTTGAAAAATGGTTTTGGTCGAAGCGTCCGATTCTAAACACGCCATTTTTTGCTAGTGTGATGACTGAAAAACGCTATGGGCTCATCATGAAATTTTTGCATTTTGAGAATTCTGATGAGTTTTCAGCAGATAACCATCCGAATCCAAAATTAAGAAAGATTTATAAAATTTATTTAATGTTAATCAACTTATTTAAATCTGTTTATATACCAAATCAAGATATAACAATTGATGAGTCTTTAATTGCACATAAAGGTTTCTTGGGATGGAAACAATATATTCCAAGTAAACGAGCGCGATTCGGCATAAAAATGTATCAGTTATGCGAAGCCGAGTCAGGCTACATATGGAATTCTATTATTTACACTGGAAAAGGTACAACTTTTATGGAAGATTATGAAAGATATGGACTGTCTACTAAATGTGTTTTGACTTTGTTACACGAATTGAAAAATCAAGGTTATCTGCTGACTACGGATAATTTTTACACATCGCCAGAACTGGCAGAATTGTTATTACAGTGTAAAACAGATATATGTGGGACAATGAAGTCAAATCGAAAAGGTTTACCTCTGAAACTAAAAACTGAAAAATTGAAAAAAGAAAATATCATTGCCTTTCAGAAAGGTAAGATGTGTGCCCTAAAGTGGAAAGACAAAAAAGATGTACTGATGTTAAGTACAATTCATAATGCGGACATTACAGAAGTAAAAGTTAAGTCCCGTGAGGAAAATAAAACTAAAAGAAAACCTGTAGCAATAGTAGAATACAACAGGACCATGGGGGGAGTAGATAAGTCAGACCAATGTCTTTCTTACTACAAAATAACAAGAAACCACCAAAGGAAATATTATAAGAAAATTTTCCGCCACCTAATAGGCCAATGCGAGTGGAATTCTTACATAATTTTTAAGAAAAAAGGAGGTAAAATGACTCACATAGAATTTCGCATGAAATTGGTTGAACGGCTGATAGAAGAGGGAGCATGTGTGCAAGAATGTAGAATTCGAAAAAATGTTGTCAAGTACACAGAAAATGTATCACGATTAACAGGAAGACATTTTCCTTCATATTGTGAAAACGAAGGTGTGAGGAAACAGAAATCCCGAAAATGTGTTGTATGTTCACAAAAAAAGAATGAAATCGGGAAGCGCGTTCGACGTGAAACACGATTTCAGTGCAAAGACTGTGATGTTGGACTATGTGCTGCGCCGTGTTTCGAAATATATCATACGTATGTTGATTTCTATTAATATTAGTTTTTAAAATATTGTCAAATAATTCAAAAACTATGTTTTGATTTTTTTTTTTAATTTCAATGTATAATTAGTTTTAATTGTTTTAAAATATGTGAATTTTTAAAAATGCGTTTAGCTAGTTATGGTAGAAAAATTTTTAGTAGTTATAATTTATAATTTTCCTTTCAATTTTTTTAAAACTTTTATTTGAGAAAAATAAATTGCAATAATAGTTTAGTTATAAGATATTAGAAATTAGTCAACTTTATGTCAACTGTATATATTTTAAGTTGACTTTGTTTATTTTGTCTCATTTGGTACAAGTCCTCGCAAGTCCCTTAGCCTTATAGATGTACAATTAATTGCTCTTACTTTTGATCATTAGAAAATATATAAGCGGATCAATTTTAATTTTCAAACTAAATTATCTTTTTACATGCTTTAATATATGTTAACTGGATCGTGGTTTTTATTTTGGCACTTTGCTTGATGTTTTAAGCATATAGCTATACTTTTTTTTATTTACTTATTACTTCTTGCTTTCCAAAGGCAAAAAATAGGAAGTTTGAATTGTTCACAAAGTGCAACTTCTATGTGTGTTTTATTATGTATGTATTTCTCTATTAAAGGAAGTCTTTTAATAATAGGATGAGAACTAATCATTTACTTGGTTTACTTGCAGTTAAAGCATTATTTTTGTTATTTTATGAAATATTTTAATATTTCAATGCTAATCTCAGGTAAAATGTGTTATTCAAAAAATCTCATGTTTTGTTTGATGGTTAATAGTTATATAAATCCTTTTTTATTGAGTGATATTTGTTCTTTATACATTTATTTTTATACGAAAGAACAATTTAGATGAAATATATGAGGGAAGGAGAAGTTTCACCAAAACTTAAACCAGTTCCTAGTTTCTTATTAATGTAATATATTTAATCAACTTCTATGGAGAGATTAAGGCTCCCAGATTTCAGGAATACGTATTTTAATGAGCATGATAACAAATATTTGCATGTTACGTATAAAAAGGTGGCATAATTTTAAGAAGGAAGTTCTTTCAAACTTAATTTTCTTTGAAATCGAGTTAAAATACTTAGTTTGAACAATGATTAATCAAAATGAGATCAAAATGAGAAAAGATAATGATTTTCCTTCTTTTTCTGTATTGTAAATACAAAAAATTTACACGTTGTTAAATTATACTCAAGGGAAGCAATTCAAAAATTATATTAAGTTTTTTAATTTTTAATTATATACTTATGTCAACGTTTAAGAGGTGGAAAAAACTGCACTGACCGATACTCAAAGTATATTTAAATGTCCAGAAAGACATATAACTTTTGCAGCATCTTAGTTGCTATTTCTTTTTACTGCAAATTAAATATATCTTTGATTATTAAGCTACAAAAGTAGCAGAACCACAATAAAAAAAGGAAACAAATGTTAGCATTAAGAGAAACTATTGGATTCCAAGAATTGTCAAATAAAGCGAAGCAATTGAATATTTTCTTCAGTAAAAGGGTGAATTTTAAGAACATTGACAATACAAGTAATACATGTTCCGCGAAAAGAAATTTGTTAGATTTTTTTTTTTAAACCCGAAAATAAGTTTTTGAAAAATAATGCCCTCAATAAAAGTTTTCAATATATATATATATATATATATATATATATATATATATATATATATATATATATATATATATATATATATATATATATATATATTATATATATATATATATATATATATTATATATATATATATATATATATATATATATATATATATATATATATATATATATATATATATATATATATATATATATATATATATATATATATATATATATATATATATATATATATATATATATAAGAATCGCTTCCAAATATAGGGCATGTTTTTCATTCTGAGGTGTCTATTATATGGAGATTTTACTGTATTTTCTTTTATAATGACAAAACATAAAGTTTTAATTATGTAAAAAATGACACTGTTATGGAAAATATTATCTATATATTTTAGCACTGGCTTAAAAAAAGTCTTAGCTTTTACAAGGATATAAGGGTGTAATTTACTTGGTAATCATAAGTTTAGTGTTCAATTGATAGAAGGCTTATAAATTTAATGCAACACAGAATTCCTTTTAAACATTTTATGGGGAGAAGAGAGAAGAACAAAAGAATTCTTCAGTATTCTTTGCATATAACATGAAGGGTTTTTTACCCAATCTAATATTATTTTTATGAAACTTGTCAAACCACAGAAATTATAACACCGTGCAAACAGAATATGAAATAATCAATATTTGATTATACATAAGTATTTTTACTAATAGAAAGATATTTTAAATTTACATAATTACATAGCATACAACATACAACAAATTATATAAAAAATCAGTGGAATATTTTTAATGATGCCAAAATATAAAGATTTAATTGAACAATTTTTAGTAATCTCTTGAAGGTCACCAAATGATAGTGGATCTTTCTCATCACATATTTAAATTAAAGCATAAATAGTCCGTTGTTTTGGATCGCTACGGTCCCATTCTTTTGCTACACGAGGGCTAATTCTGACGGGAAACTAAGTCATAAAGATAATTATAAATGGCTATTAACATCCATGCCAGTAGAGGGATTGAAACCCATACATTCCGGTACCGGAGAGCAGCGCCCTACCTAATTGACCAAGCATACTGTACTATTAGATTTGCCATCATTCATATTTCTTTTTATTTAACCGAATGAGAGGGAATTGATCTATGTTTTTAGCTACACTTTTTACATGGGATTTCTATTTTATTGTTTCAGTCCAAATTTTGTTTTTAAATGCATGAACTGGCTATTCTATTGTATCACCAGTCAAAAATTTAGTCTTTTAGTTTTGAAAAACTACTATAAATAGTAACTTTATAAATGTTATAGAATGTTTAGATTATGTATGTTTCTTAGTAATGAGTAAAACTAATTCATTTATCAGCTTGTTATTAACTTCTAAAAATTCTTTCATTTTGGATTAGCTGTCGCAAGTATGTAATTTTCAGAGTTTAAAGTTATAAGTTATTAGAAAGAAATGAATATTTTTAAATTAATGAGGTACTCTTAAGAACAAAATAACCGACTGACAAATTAAGTTACGTCAATATATTTAAATCATAGTTTTATTATTATTATCAGTAAATTCAAAAGATAGATCAAAGTATGTATCTGCACCAAAGATTTTCATTTATTATTATTATTATTATTATTATTAAGGATATGTATTTCGTTGTAATTTTATTTCAATAAGAAGGATGAGTTTCCTTATACTCAAAAGTAAAAAGTAACAATGTTAAAGATTAGGGGTAGGGGGAGAAGCATTTCTTGTTAATTTATTTACAATAAAATTGAAATTAATAATAAAAGTGGTTTATAATTAAAATATTTCGAAAACAAAATTTTTGTTAAATAATTTTGATGATTCCAGTTTGAGAAATTTAAAAGTTTTCAAATATATTTAAACTTTAATGGAATTCCTCGACCCCCCCCCTTAGTTTTATCGAGACTAAGCAGAGTACTTTGAAACCCTTGCAACGTTAATCTCTATCTGAATTCATACGTAAATTTTAAGTGATTCAATAATTACAACTCTTACACCTTACAAAGCTTTTTTCTTATTAAAAAAAAAAAAAAAAATTCAAGTCCACTTAAAAGGTCTGGTACCATTTAGCTACAACAAAAGTCGTCAAAATTAGCTTTATTTTCCTTATTCTACAACTCAAAAACTAAACTTATTTAGAAGAAAATTTAAAATTGACGGCTGTCGTGATATTTCTGTGAGAAAACAAATTAATTATATCTAACTGTACCAAGTAAATTTTTTTAAATATTCTTAAAAAGGTGTTTTTTTTTATTTGAATGGATACAAATAATCATTTCATGGTGAAAAATTGAAAAGACACAAAATATATTTTTAAATTAAACAAATAAACTGTATTTAAAAAAAAAAAATTGGGCGATGTTGCGAGCAAATAGATAACTGTAAATAATATTAGTTTGAAAATATTTTATATATTATTTATATATTTATTTATATATTTAAATATTTTATATATTATTAAAATATTTTATATTTTATTTAAAAAAAATTTTCTTCTTAAATCAAGAAAAGTTTTAAGGAAAACAAGCGACTTTTAAATGGTTGTTTTCAAAGAATTCAATTTTTAACTGGGTTCCTGAGATGAGATAAATGATACCTTAGGCACTAATATTCATCAGAAATAAGTTTTAGATTAAAATAAAATATTTTCATAAAAGTTGAATCCCCCAACAATATTTTATAGAAACGTTCCTTGGACGCTGAATATTAACAATTAATTGTAAGTTTTCACTCCATGTGGTGAAAAAAATTGGGTATTGATTTTTATTTACGTTGAATGTAATTTATATAAAAAAGTATTAAATTATATATGGTTATGGTGAATTATTTGGTAGTTTCGACAGGTTAAACACTTTGTAGCTCAATAAAACTCTTTGCGTTTTAAAAGCTTTCCCATATTAATGAAAAACGCATTAAAAGACAATGTACAAAATTTCAGGAAGTCTGAGAAAAAAGGCATGAATCTTAATAATTTTAAAGCCGATAATGCGTAAAATAAAACCAAAAACACGAGGCTGTATAATATAATTAAATTTAGTTTTAAAATAAACATGTAGGGTAAAAGGCAGATTAACGATCCAAAATATTAAAGCTATATTAGGAAAAGAAATTATTAAAAAAAAAAATTATTTTTCTCTGATTTTGTGTGAAAATGCTAGAAGTCAAAATGCTATTGCAAACTTTTCCTAAAAAAATCCTACCAGCAAGAGTCGAACAAATTTTGTGCTTATCAGCTCAAAGCGGAAGAGTAACAAAAGGCTATTTTTTACGAGGGATGGACAATGACGACAAAGTGGGAGGTACAACTGTCAACTTCCCCGTCAAACCAGGGGGGAAGGAAAAGTGACCGTCTTGGTTTCCGGCCGCTTTAGGAGAGAACAAGTTCTAACACACTGGGCATTTTAGAAGGGAAATTTTCGTTAAGATGCCGCCGCTTATAAGGTTAAATCAAATATCGTTTCCTTTCTATATTGTCGTAGCGATATGTATTTTAGTCTTCTTTCACTCAATTTATCTGTGATATTTTTTTTTACATAAACACATTTCATTCTATTATTATCCCAGAAAGCAGATTCTAGGAATAAAACTGGAATTCCAAATAATGAAACATTCAGTAACGTATCGTTTCATTTTTACTTTTAGTAATTACACTATTCATTTAAATAAAAAAATCGTTTCATTTTTATTTTAAGTAACAACACTATTCATTTAAATAAAATATCGTTTCATCTTTATTTCAAGTAATTACACTATTCATTTAAATAAAATATCGTTTCATTTTTATTTCAAGTAATTGCACTATTCGTTTACATAAAATATCGTTTCATTTTTATTTCAAGTAATTGCACTATTCGTTTAAATAAAATATCGTTTCATTTTTATTTTAAGTAATTATACTATTCATTTAAATAAAATATCGTTTCATTTTTATTTCAAGTAATTACACTATTCATTTAAATAAAATATCGTTTCATTTTTATTTTAAGTAATTACACTATTCATTTAAATAAAATATCGTTTCATTTTTATTTTAAGCAATTACACAATTAATTTAAATAAAATATCGTTTCATTTTTATTTTAAGTAATTACACTATTCGTTTAAATAAAATACCGTTTCATTTTTATTTTAAGTAATTACACTATTCATTTAAATAAAACATCCTTTCATTTTTATTTCAAGTAATTACACTATTCATTTAAGTAAAATATCGTTTCATTTTTATTTCAAGTCGTTACACTATTCATTTAAATAAAATATCGTTTCATTTTTATTTCAAGTAATTACACTATTCATTTAAATAAAATATCGTTTCATTTTTATTTTAAGTAATTACACTATTCATTTAAATAAAATATCGTTTCATTTTTATTTTAAGTAATTACACTATTCATTTAAATAAAATATCGTTTCATT
>JAGEOH010001273.1:22500-25000 GCA_032207245.1 Pardosa pseudoannulata
GACTGATGTCTGTACTATATTACACCACCATTATAAAAAAAATTGACGAATAATTTTATATTAAACTTAGTTTTTCTTTTCATTTTTCAGTTGCTTGTAACTGTAAGACTTATTTTCAATTGAAATGACGGAATTCGCACAACCATAGAAGATTTTGCAGTTGTGATATAATAGAATTCTAAAATTTGTTGATGTAATTTTATTTATATTTTAGAGCCTATAATTGCATTTTATGTTGTTTAATAAAACTTAGTATTTATTCCAAAATGAAATTTATTGAACACATTACTTGTGAAAAATATTAAGTATGTAATCGACAATAAATATAATAATACGTCTTAAATTTGACTGATGTCTGTACTATATTACACCACCATTATAAAAAAAATTGACGAATAATTTTATATTAAACTTAGTTTTTTTTTCATTCTTCAATTTGCTTGTAACTGTAAGATTTATTTTCAATTGAAATGACTGAATTTGCACAACCATAGAAGATTTTGCAGTTGTGATATAATAGAATTCTAAAATTTGTTGATGTAATTTTATTTATATTTTAGAGCCTATAATTGCATTTTATGTTGTTTAATAAAACTTAGTATTTATTCCAAATTGAAATATATTACATGTGAAACACATTACTTGTGAAAAATATAAAGTATGTAATCGACAATAAATATAATAGTACGTCTTAAATTTGACTGATGTCTGTACTATATTACACCACCATTATAAAAAAAATTGATGAATAATTTTATATTAAACTTAGTTTTTCTTTTCATTTTTCAGTTGCTTGTAACTGTAAGACTTATTTTCAATTGAAATGACTGAATTCGCACAACCATAGAAGATTTTGCAGTTGTGATATAATAGAATTCTAAAATTTGTTGATGTAATTTTATTTATATTTTAGAGCCTATAATTGCATTTTATGTTGTTTAATAAAACTTAGTATTTATTCCAAAATGAAATTTATTGAACACATTACTTGTGAAAAATATTAAGTATGTAATCGACAATAAATATAATAATACGTCTTAAATTTGACTGATGTCTGTACTATATTACACCACCATTATAAAAAAAATTGACGAATAATTTTATATTAAACTTAGTTTTCCTTTTCATTTTTCAGTTGCTTGTAACTGTAAGATTTATTTTCAATTGAAATGACTGAATTTGCACAACCATAGAAGATTTTGCAGTTGTGATATAATAGAATTCTAAAATTTGTTGATGTAATTTTATTTATATTTTAGAGCCTATAATTGCATTTTATGTCGTTTAATAAAACTTAGTATTTATTCCAAAATTAAATTTATTGAACACATTACTTGTGAAAAATATTAAGTATGTAATCGACAATAAATATAATAGTACTTCTTAAATTTCACTGATAGAGTACTATTATTACTATTCTAGTACTACGTGAAGTACTAGTAATCAAGTACTTTCCGTACTAGATTACAACACCATTATAAAAAAGAATTGACTAATTAACAACTTTTATATTAACAACTTCCCGATGCAACAGTCCCTAGGGGAGCAGGGTCTGCAGTGCCAATCTCCGTTTGTTTGACCAAGAGCCCTGGGTTGCGAAGCATATGTTCAAAAATAACCGGTATATTTAAAAAATCAATAAAAACTAAACGGACAGTGATAGAAATTCACAGTTTATTCAATATGCTTGGGACAATAGTAAATTTTCAGGCAGGCAAACCTTAAAATTAGTTACAATAGTTCACAACAGATGGCGCTGCAGTCTGGAAAAATCTAAACTACGATATTTGTCTGTGGGGATTCCTAAAAGACAGTTGTATCGCCATTATCCAGAAACAATTGAATAACTGGATTAGTACATCTGTTCTGCATATGAAGACATCCCGCATGAGCCGTTTTCAAGGGTTTCTGATAATTTCGTTCTGAGAGTAGGCCATATTATTGCTGCGCATGGTGGATATCTGGAAAATATCATAGTTTAGATTTTTCCAGTCTGCAGCGTCATCTGTTGGGGAACATTGTTACTAATTTTGAAACTTTTTCTGCATAAAAATTTAATATCGTTTTAACGTGCACCACAAGGGTGAAAGAAGACTTATACTCAAGTTGCTTCTCGTAATTTTGAAGCAGGGACCAAGCAGAAGAACGACAAACTTGGACTGCCACCCCCAGAGATATTGATCGAGAACTTGGAGAACATTCTGACCACAAACCTATTTTAACCGTCCCAGTTACCTTTAACGAACACGGTGGATCTTAGGCCGGTTCGGGTTCCGAACCCACAACCTCTCAGTTACGAGATCGTTGCCTTTGCCGACTGAGCTACCACGGCTCATTAATTTCGGGTAACGGTTATCAGTGGTAAATTGATGTAACAATAAGTTACACTCGGCACAGCTTTTTTTTCCCTTCTCGTAAGCATTCGTCAAAGACATACAGCACGGGACCGGTTTGAACCAGAAAGAAACTTTGGACTTTTCCCAACCAATAGAAGGGCCTG
>JAGEOH010001274.1:2500-17500 GCA_032207245.1 Pardosa pseudoannulata
ATATGCCTTATAGACTTCACAAAAAATTGGAGTTGTTTCCATAAACATTCATAGAAAATATACAGAGAAAAAAAATAATTATGATGATGATACCCCTATTTTGCAGAATAAACGGCTATAGCGGTTCATTAAAATGCGTAACTAAACTATTATATGTTTCAAAACATACCCGTTTCGACTAGACTTCATTTTATAAACTCTAACGTCAATAATACTGGAATTTTAGAGACAATGATCTATTTTCAATGCGCTTGGAGTACTTTAAACATTTGTAATACAGGATAATTTTACATCTGAGTCAACAACATTTGAAGTTATTATTGCTCTACCCATAAGAAATGATAAGCTTATTATACCCATAAGTAATGATAAAATGATGGGAATGAAAAAATTCTTTTGGCTCCGTATTACTAATCATATATTCTTTCACTATTCACTCAAATCGAAAATTGGAATTTTCAGTCGATTTTAGGCAATTTGAAAGTCTACCATCGTTTTAAGGACAACGAAATTTGACTGTTACGAAAAACTTAAAATGCTAATTAAACTTCCTTTTAAGCAGTTGGTAGAACGTAATTTTCATTACTTCTTAATAGGATGGTCATTCCGTCATTCTCTGGCACGTAGGTAGAAATATATGCATAATAAAAGCACAAAAATTTGGCAATTATGAAAAACATAAAATGTTAATTCAACTTCCATTTAAGCAGCAGGGTTCGAAAATTTCATAATAATCACTGAACCTTTTGCATTTCTATGTCGAGTGTGACTTGACGTAAGTTTTCATCTCGAGATCTCATTTGTCCAATCGAATTCGACATTTTTTCAAATGCAAATCAATAGATGCTCAAATTGAAAGTCAAAACACAATCGAACATTTTTTGCTTGTATGAAGCTTGCAACACTGCAAATAAAACTGATATTTAATTGAGTTTGTCTCTTTATTAATTGTGGTTGACCTATTTTTAGTTTAAGGTATCCGTCTACGTTCGGAGAACTTTTTTCTTTAAACGTAGAAATGTTTTTACATTTTAAGTTTTATTTTTTGTATTATCATAGAGAATTTCACTTAAAAATTGGTTCTTGTAGAAGGTATAATAAAATTTATAATAAATGAAGAAAATTTAGTAAGAAAATGAGGTTTTTTCAATAGTTGTAATTTTTAAATAAATTAATTTATTTCAATATTTTTGATGCATCACATTTCTTATAACACTGGACTAGCGAATCACCTATAATCTTTTCTTCATTTACAATTGGTAAAAAATGTAGATACTTCACAATCATACACATTGAATTTTTAACGAATTTTCATTACCTTTATATCTAATTATGAGCTTAACATCATTAAAAATGATCCAAATTTAAAGCTTTTTAGGTGATTCACTAGTCAATACTATCAAAAGCATTCCTAATAATTTTCAACAAACTATTTAAAGAACTTTTTGAGAAATCCCATTTCAAGTCTCGACATTTTATTGAAAATACCGTTCCGAGAAAAACGCATTTGAAGTTTATGAAAGCACCTTTAACTGTTAAAAAATTAAAATACATGTTTAAAATTCCCCCACACTTTCTTGCTACAAAACTTTCTAATTGCCGAGTTGCTCATTATTGAAAATACTAGAAAAAAGTTTCAACTAATCTTCAGGAAAATTTAAAAAGTTTTGCCTAAAAAATACTCTTTAAAAGGCTTTAAATTCACAACTTCCGGTTCCGAAGTCGCTACTTCCGTTTTGTTTGGACAGTTGTCACTGACGTTTAAACAGCTGTCACTTTTCTTTAAAATGCCGTAGAGACAAAACAAAAACAGATTTAGAAGCCTAAAAGTTGAAATTTTAAAATAGAGAAATAAAAAAAAATATTTTTGGCAAAAGTTGTCGTTTTTAACGGAGACGGATACCTTAAGAACAGTTCGAACAAAACTCTTATAAAAGCGTCGAGAGTTGCCGCTTACAAATTTGAAATGTAATTGGGAGTGAAAAGTAGTAAAATGCAAATTAAACTTCCATTTAAGCAGTTAGTTGGCAGGATTTTCTTCTTATCTTCATATAAAGGGCACATCATCATTTATTTATATATTTGTATACAGAAATCGCTCATATGACTGAAAAACTAGTTACATCGTGTAGATGATATTATTTCACAGTTTAGGGATCCTACTTCCTCTACAAACAAAGTTATTCTACCTCTTTATAATATTAGCGTATATTGTTTGGTTTGGAGCTCTACGGTTTCCTGCTTTGCACTCGAGAGCTAATGAAACCAAGATCTGCTGCTTAAAGCAGATTCCGAACGGCTACGAACATACATATCAGTAGAAGGATTCGAACCTGGGAACTCTGTTACCCAAAAGCAGTGCCTTCCATTCGGCTATCGTCCGGCTATTAACATAGATGAGGAAACTATTTATACAAAAATGTACATTTTCGAAAGGTAATATCTTTCATTTAAAAAAAATAATAATTGAAATAAGATAGATTTAAAATTGAAAAAATACCAATTTCAGTTTGAATTACGTTAAAAATCCCCTATATAATAATAGCCTAAGTTATCTGTCCGTCTGTCCTCGAATTTAGGATGCGGTTGGACCTGGAATGGATAAGGACATCCATATTGGATTCTTCATGATTTAGGGTTAGCAAAATTCAAAGCAAGTTTTTAAAACGTTCGAAATCCTCCCCTTCCCCCCTTTTCGAGTGTTTAATGCCATTATTTCAAGCCCTATTTTCCCGGTTAAGGGCATGCTATTAAGTTTATAACATTTTTTAGCATTATAACGTCATTTCTACAACCATCTCATTGAATCATTTCTTATTTTAAATTATTGAAATATCGTCTGCATTATTTTCATACGGTTTATCACTGAACTTAGATAGGACGCCTTTCTTTTATATTTGGCTTAAATAATATATTAGGTACATATGTGATAATTTTAATTCGAATAGATTATTTTTATTGCAGTGAAAATTTTATCACCGGTATGAACAACAAATTATTTTCGTAAAAGTCAAGGACACTTTTTCACGGAGTAATAAATATCTAGCGTTTAAGTTATATATTTTTGAAATCTAATGCGTTTGTTTGTTTGTGTGTTTGTTTTTTATACATAAATACACAGTTTGACTCAATGAATTCAACTTGATTCTAAACTGAATTCACAGTATCGGGAGACTTTAGAGGAGTATTAAGATAAACAAATTGTTGTGCGTGTACCAGATCATTCTCAGCCAAAAAACAAACCATTTTTTTAACTGCCTCATAGGGTACTTTACAATTCAGGAAAATTAAAAATTTTATTGATCACGTCATATGACGGGCTATATGCTGGCGCATTATATTAGCCTGGATTCCAGCAGCAATACGTATTTTAACGCTTTTCTCTTTAAATATTCTATCTCTTTAGCATTAAAAACATTACACAGGTGCTTATAGGAAAATTAGTAATTTTATAATGAAAAAGAAAAATTTCGTCTCGTACACGTGTCTGGTATTTCAGGAGAATAACTGAAAGGTGAGAAAGAATCAAAACTCCGACAAATTTTGGCTCGATTTCAAAATGATTTGAAAATTGAGACTTCCATTACCTCGGGCTATCTAAATAGCCGAGATCGCGGAAAAAGATAGCTCCGTGCATTTTTATGACTCCGTTATCTGTCGCGTTTTAATGGATAGAGTGATAACTGTGAAATAACGTTTTCCATTTACTTAACGAGATAAACGAGGCCGTTTATATCGTTGATTTCATAGCATCGCAATAAATAAATTCGCCCCCGATATCTCTCGGATCTTTCGAATGAATCGCATTTTTATTGCAGCGCTCGAGGAAAGTTCTTCCAAATTTAATTTTCCCCGTTTTAAATCGGTCTCACTTTAGAGTAAAGTTCGGAATTAGATGCTGAACGCGTTTGCACTTCATTTTGCATTTCATTATTAAAATTTTACTCCTAAATTCGGCATTTAAAGGAAACGCAAAGCTTCTAAGCAACTTCAAATGGAAGATTGTTTCTTATTTTTCTACTTATAAACTTTTATTGTAACGCAACTCCCTTAATATAACATAACTAATAAATACGAGTCTCAATCAAAAAGTAAGTTTTCCTATTAAATAAAAAAAAATTCGAACTTTTATGGACATATTTATTGCAACAAATACAACAAATGTCTCAGCTATTTTTCAACATAGCCACCAACAGAATGGAAACACTTGTCGTATCGTGGGTTCCCTTTTTGTACACCTCTGTCGTAGAACTCTGCCGCCTGTGAATGGAACCAGCTTTCTTGTCCCAGAACACCGTGCACATCTCTTTCCGTACCGACAGCGTCTGTTTGAATTTGGTTCTGACCGAAGATCCACTATGATGCCAATGCACTGACTGCTGCTTGGTTTCCAGGGTAAAGTGAGACATCCGAGTCTCCTTGCCCGTGACGATCCTGTCGATGAACTCGTCGCCGTCGTCGTGATACCGTAGCAGAAATGTCGGTGCAATGAAACCATCCTTCCTGTCCCAGAACACCGTGCACATCCCTTTCCGTCTGTTTGAATGGGATCCTGACCAAAGATCCTCTATGATGTCAATGCATTGACTGCTGCTTGGTTTCTGGGGTAAAAATCCCGTTACGATCCTGTCGAGGAACTCGTTGCCATCATCGTGATACGGTAGCAGAAATGTCAGGGCTGCTCCTAAGCGTTGAATGTTGTGTTCGGCTCATAGACCTGGCAGAGGTGACGATGCATTTCAATGGGCTCAATGCTTTGTGCATTCGAGATCACCGACCGAACCTTGCAGGCGCCGAGAGAAGGAATGAGAGTTTCCATTTCGGACTACTGCTACTCGGCTACTGGCACAAACCTAGACTTATCTAGCTGGCATATGATTAATACTTTATAGATCAGTTACGCACGCACAATTGACACGGCTCATTACGTTTACTTTAAAGGGGAAAACACCGGGAAACTTACTTTCTGTATTCGCCTCGTACATGGGATTTTCAGTCTTTGTACTCCCTTTTCATTTATTTAGTTTGGCTGAATTTGCTTTACATAAAAGATTCTTATTTTTTAGAAAAAAGTAAAAAGTGAGAGCATGTTACAACAATTTTAAAATTCTTCTGACAAGCTCTGAGTAAGCTTACAACGCACAAAAAGAGAGCTTCATTCATCATTTTTGGGTTTTTTCGTAAAGAATAATCCCCTATATAATAATAGCCTAAGTTATCTCTCCTTTTCGCCTCGAATTTATGAAGCGACTGGACCTGGAATGGATAGAGGCATCCATATTGGAGTCTTGAAAAATTAGGGTTAGCAAAACTGAAAGCTAGTAAATTTTATCTTCTCCTAAACTATCGATCCAATTCTAAAATAAATTGGTATAAATATGCTTCGTATGATAGCGAAAAATACTGTCGCCTTTAAAAAAATTCGAAATCCACCCCTTCTCCCCTTTTCGAACGTGTAATGCCATTATTTCGAGCCCTATTTTCTCCGGTTAAGAGCAGGAGAATCAATTTATCACATAAAAAATAGGTAAAAATAACCTTTTTCTAGCAATATGACGTCATTCCTTTAACCATCTCATTGAATCCTATTTTATTTTAAATAATTTAATTATCGTCTGCATTATTTTCATACGTTTTATCACTGAACTTATACATTACGTAAATAATTTTCTTTTATATTTGGCTTCAATAATAGATTAGGTACATAAATGATAATCTTATATTGAATCACCGATTATTTTTTGTTGCAAGATAATTCTCAGCCAAAAAAAAAACCCATTTTTTGCCTGCCTCATAGATTATTTGACAATTCTGGAAAAATTAAAAATTTTACTAATCCCGTCATATGACGGGCTACGTACTAGTTATTAGATATCATTCTCCTTTTATTTAAGTTTTTACGAAGTATCAGATATGTTACACTAAGATATTGAGTTTTTCAAAAAGCTAAAATAACTTTTAAATATTCCATTTCAAATACTGTAAATACTAAATGAAATAAACAACAACAACAAAAGGAGGTACAGTTTCACTGTAGGTCTATAATGTATTGACTGAACACTTATATCAATATGGGCTATTTAGGGTGCGCAAAAGTTGAAAAAATTCCATTTTCAGCGAAATGCATTTAAAGTTTTTATAATGCCCTTAAAAGCTTCGATATTCAATTCATAACTTTGGAAGTTCTAAATCGAATATTTCAACGGGTTTTGTCTTAAACGATTGCAAAATGTCCAGAAATTTTAAAAATATAAAAATTTTATAAAAAATTGAGTTTTTTAAAGAGATCTTTAAAGAAGTTGTAACAAGAAAAAAATAGTTCTCAATATAAACAAATTTAAATTGAAACAGTTTTTTGTATTATCTTCTTATTGGAGACTTATTATCAAGTAAAATGAATCAAGTATTAATTGTAGTGGAAGCCCATCTTAAATCTTAGTTATTATAGACAGCACAGAATAAAATAAAGGGGAAGTCGATACACCTTTGAATACTGTGGCACGTCATGTTAGTCCTCACCTATTGTTTGCAACCCATCATACGATGCCATTCGTGGCAAAAAGGAAAAGGAAAGTATATTGGGTATTAGGCTTAAAATAAGTACTGGCAAAGTGACTTTTATAATAGATAATCGAATTTGTCTTAATTTCAGTTTCTGTGTACCTGCCAAAACAGAAAATGGATATGCACTGTTTGAAAGTTATGTTTAAAACAATAATAGCAAATGAATTTATAATTTACGATTAATATATATTTTATAATTAGAAATTTCTTTTCATGTTGTAAATAGTAAAAATTACTTTTTATTTCATAAATAAAATTACCCTTCATTTTAAAAATAACCATAAATTACTCTTCATTTTAAAAATAAAAGAAATTACTCTACATATTAAAAGCAACAGAAATTATCCTCCATTTTAAAAATAACAGAAATTACCTTTCATTTTAAAAATAACAGAAATAACCCTTCATCTTAAAAATAACAGAAATAACCCTTCATCTTAAAAATAACAGAAATAACCCTTCATCTAAAAAATAACAGAAATAACCCTTGATCTTAAAAATAACAGAAATAACTCTTCATCTTAAAAATAACAGAAATAACCCTTTCCTTTAAAAATAACAGAAATTACTCTTCATTTTAAAAATAACAGAATTTACTCTTCATTTTAAAAATAAAAGAAATTTTTTCTCATTTTATTAATAGTACAAATTACTTTTCATTTTATTAATAATTGAAATTACTTTTCATTTTATAAACTACAGAAATCACTTTAAAAATTTTTGTAGATTGTTTATCAGATTGCCCTCTACCTACTCTCTAAAGAATACTCGTTCAAAGAATACATAAAAATTCAACGAGTAATTTTTACGGTGGCTTTTACAACCCTAGAACAAAAAATCAAAACAAAACACAAAAAATGGATATGAATTTAAGCCTTTTGGAATCCTAATTTACTTATGTATAAATATTAAAATTTGTGTTCTTTATTGTATTCTAAAATGCAATGAATAAATATTCGTAAAATCTTTCCTTTATCCGTGTCGTGATGTTGTCAGAAAAGCTTAAAATACAAACGCCATCTTCGTAATAATAAAACACTCTAAAACAGAAAAGTCTTCCAAAAAGACTGATGCCAAAAATTTTTGAATAAATAAGATTGAAGTTCGTTAAGTTACAAAACGGTGTGGCAATCGGTTCTATTTTTCATGTTCAGTAGACGACATAATGGTAGCTATATTTCATCGAAACGGCATGTAGCTTCGAACTTATCAATGTTTATACTTAGAATAGGTTTCGAAAACGTAGACCGTTAAAATATTCGAAATTTCCAAACAAAATGACTCCTTACTGTAGAATTTTAAACGGATTATGAGACTTCAAAATTCTTTTATGCCGAGAAATGGCTGTTATGAAATGAAAAGTCTCATATTTCTGAAGTCTACGAACATTAAAGCCTCGAGTAATAGGATTTTCTGTTGCCATGGATTACATAATATGAAATATATATTACGATGAAAAACGTATTGAAAAATATTATCTATGAATATTTTCTTAGACGATGTTTGTTTACCTTTTATTTCATGCTTTTTATCAGTAATTTAAAGTATAATACAGTTGAACAGCTTCTCGAGTATTTAATCAGAGTTAACAATAGATTAAATTTTACACAAGTATTTAAATAGCAATCGTTGATGAGTTTTAACCGACTAATTAAAAGTTTGACGTACGTTAACTGCCTTTCACCATACTTAATCAGAGCTAACAATATATTAAGGGACATCTCACCAAAGTCATTTCGCGGCTAACCGAGATTAATCTGTGTTTAAACAGAGAATTGCGTCATACCATTGGTTGGCGCCATGGATTAATCGCGGTTAGCCGTTAAACGGCCCTACATATTATACAACTATATAGTTAGTAATCGTTCATCAGTTTTAACTAACTAATTTGAAGTATTATATATTTGTACCGCATCTCACCATACTTAATCAGTCTTGTAATGAGATTAGAGTTTGTACAATTTAATAGTGACTAATCATTGAATTAAATTTAATCGTCGACAAATCGACCGAGAACTGATATTTTAACCATAAGCTGTAGTAGTTAAACGTGTAGCATATTTTTTATAAAACATTTCCTAACGATATTTTTATGATCTTTTAGAGAATGACTCTATGCCTCGAAACAAAAATAAATATTTTTGTTTCCAGGCAGACGATCCTTAAGTTTTCTATTGAAGTATCTCACAACAGAGTGGCAATATTATTAACATAGATCTCATCAAAAAGAATACGTGTGCTGATTTTTTATATCAGACAATAAATTTTTCAGCTCTGTATTATAATATTAAGAAAATTTTGTGAGCTTAGTCAATATTTGGCGGTTTGACTAATCTAGAAGAACTTAAGACTTGTAAGTACTGGAATTAGCCAAAATGCAAAGAAAAACAAGTATTCGTTTGAACATTTTTTAATATTTTTTACTTGATAATAAGTATTCAATAAGGATGTAAAATTTACAAACCTGTTTCAGTTTAAAAGTATTTGTATGAGAACTAATTTTTCATGTTACATATTATTTATCTAGTAATATATATATATATATATATATATATATATATATAATACATAAACACACATATAATATGCATACATAAATTCATATATGATATATGTATATATGTATGCAAATATATATGTTACGTATATATGTTACATACATATATATGTATTTATAAATGTATATATAAAATATATAAATACATATACTTATATATGTTACATACATATATATGTATTTATAAATATGTATATAAAATATATAAATACATATACTTATATAGATGTTACATACATACATATGTATTAATAAATGTATATATAAAATATATAGATACATATACTTATTTAAATGTATATACATACATATATATACATTGATAAATGTGTATATAAAATATATAAATACAAATACTCATATATGTTACATACATATGTGTTTATAAATATGTATATAAAATATATAAATACATATAGTTATATATATGTCCCATGTATATGTATTTATAAATGTGTATATAAAATATATAAATTCATATACTTCTATATATATGTTACATATATATAGATATATGTATTTATGTATGTGTATACAACATATATAAATACATCGGGTTTGCTGGGCAAGAAGAATTTTAGTCAACTAGCTTATTTAAGAGTATGCATTTGGACCATTCCATAAAAAGAACACACACATTTCGTAGAGGAATTTAAACTTTTACTGAGACAACGACATGTAGCTCTTTCAAAGTTAGAAGGCAGAATGGACATGAAAACTTTTAGATTGCAAGGTTGAACCCAGAACGAGACGTGGAGACGAAATCTTTCCCAGAGAAGGTAGCCTAGCCAGCTCTCTGAACAGTGAAAAAGAACTTAGATCATGGATTAGAATGAGCTATTTTAACGAGATCGCTGAAAAATAGGGCGAGTGGGCAAAAATTTAGCATAAAATGCAAAGCTAAGTTTGGGTGGCTGCTTAAATAATTCAAGTTGTGGCCACTCCTTTACATAATGTATATTGTGGCTAGGAAAATACATTAGAAGGAATAAGAATGGAAAAGAGCAGAATTTTTTAGAGGTATTAAAATGTAATCATTTTATATATTACGTATACAATATATATATATATATATATATATATATATATATATATATATATATATATATATATATATATGTGTGTAATCAGTCCGGGGACTAACCACCCCGAACTTGAACACTCATTTAATAAATATTTTTGTTGTAATCAGAATTATCAGAACAATTTATTTGGCAATCCACCTAAGATAAGGAAGAAACTCCTTGCAAAAGGTGTATAGTTGCCTACATGTTCCTGATTGTTTCGAGAAATATCGCATACTGGAAAATTTTTAATTTCCTGTCATTCTTTTAAAATGTTAGTAATAAAACAACACCCCTTACACAATTTTGACTCATATTATCCGTTATTCAAGCAATAAATTCTACATAGAAAATATTTAAACGACGGAAAATATTTACTTTTGTCATATAACCAAAAACATAGAACTATGTGAAATAAAAACATTAATAAATTTTTTTAATGAAAATGAAATGAAATATAATTATCGAAGTCTGTGGTTTTATTAAATAGCAAATGCGGTACTATTTTAATGTCCACTGGTTGGCTCCCAGTTGAGCCCGTGACGAAACTGGTTCTGGTCACGACGCACGAGAAAAGCTTTCATCGAAAGGGGCACACACAAGCGTCGCTCGATTCATAAGGCAACAGCTTAAATTACTAATTTGTGTATTCCACTTGAATACATAGTCACACATTTGTTTATTAAAATAAAATTTATAAAGGAACAATATTACAACTTCAGCAACGCAGAGAGACTGGTTGTTTATAATCATTAAATATTTATACATTGCCTATTTTATGCGGACTCGCAACAAAAAGAACGAGAAAGGCTGTGCCTACCTTATAAATTTCAGAAAAATAAATTCTTATTTTCAGACGAACTGTTCCATTTTGAAGATGCCTCGTTCCAATGACAAAAGAAAGAAAAATTTAAAGACTGAAGAGCCTGTTCTTAATTTAATACGACGAAAAGACTAGATTCGTTCTTTCTTTCCTGATTAGTTACGTAAAACCAGGCACTTACGTAGCAAGTATTTATAACATCATATTTTTTTTTACTATTTACGTGTCATTTAAGCGTTTTATGCAATTCCTTCCATCGTTAACCGCTTCCCTTACATATTTGCTTTGGAAAAAAATTGCCAAAATCATCACTTTTTTATTTTGTTATTAAATACAGGGAAATGAAACCTAACAAAATATGTAGATTTATTTGGTTTGGATTGGAGTGCTACGGTCCACTTTTAGCGACACGAGGGCTGATGAGACCGGAACCTACAGTTTAAAGACGATTTCGAACGGCTACGAACATCCATGCCATAATGGGATTCGAACCCATGAACTCCGGTACCGAAGGCCAGCACACTAACCATTCGGCCATCGTTCGGCAATAGAAAAGTGGTGGATCGTCCAAGACAGGATATATGTAGGTTGAATTTTTAATTTTTTACAGGTGTAAAAGCATTTAGGTTTAACATTAGTTTGCAATCCTGAGTCCTCTCGGTCAAAGGCGATAAAAGTGAAATGCTAGTCTTTGTATTTTGAAACAAGGAGAAACACAAAGTGATACCTGACGTTCTGTACGCCGGTATCTGATTTCTTTTCGTACCTCTGGAATCTGTTTTACGGGAGTACAGAGCACACTCTCTCGTTAGATTCGATTTTTTTTAGTTTTGGTTTGGAGTGGTACGGTCTACTATTTTTCACAAGAAGACTCATGAAACTGGATCACTGTTAAATACGTTACGTCCTAGCTGTACAAGCAAACTGTGTGTATCAGAATTTCAATTCTTTTCTTTTTTTTCGTCTCAAGAGTTGTACGAGGCGCATCTAAAAAGTAAGTTTCCCTATATAAAAGAAAAAAAATAACTTACACTTTCACGGACATATTTATTAGCAACAAGTACAGCCATGTTTCTGCTATTTTTTAACATAGCCACCACCAGAATGGAGACACTTGTCGTATCGTGGGATCCACTTTTGTATACCTCTGTCGTAACACTCTGCCTCCTGGGAACGGAACCAGCCTTCCCGTCCCAGAACACCGTGCACATATCTTTCCGTACCGACAGCGTCTGTTTGAAGTTGGTCCTGAACGCAGATCCACTATGATGTCAACGCTTTGACTGCTGCTTGGTTTCCGGGATAAAGTGCGAAATCCGAGTGTCCTTTCCCGTGACGATACTGTCGAGGAACTCTTTGCCGTGATACCGTAGCAGAAATGTCAGGGCTGCTCCTAAGCGTCGAATTTTGTGTTCGGGTGTCCATTTCGGCTCAGAGACCTGACAGAGCTGAGGATGAATTTCAATTGGCTCAATGCTTTGTGCATTCGAGATCACCGACCGAACCTTGCAGTCGGCGGGAGAAAGAATTAGCACTTCCATTTCGGGTCACTGCTACCCCTCTACTGTCACGAATCCGGACTTGTCCATCTGGCATATGATTAATATGTCATAGATCTGGTATTCAAGCGCAATTGACGCTGCTAATTACGTTTCCTTTAAAGGGGAAAACATTGGGAAACTTACTTTCTGGATGCTCCTCGTGTTTTGCCAAATCTGTGACAAGTTCGAAACAGAACGTTTGTTTAGATATTTGCTAATACAGTCTTATCCCAGCAAGAAAATAAGATTCCATTTTCTCAGAAACAGGAGCCCGCATCTACCCGATGCATCGAATTCTCTCGTATTTTGAGAAGCGGTTCGGGGAAAAAAATTCTTCAAATCCGAAACTCCGCATTTAAACTTTCCGCTTTTCGAATATATGATCGAAATTTGATCCTTTCATAGAAAACAATTTCGCCTTAAAAGGGAAAATTTATCTCCTTAGAACGGTGTATTTTGAAGTGACGCGATGACGTTACATCGGTGCATTTTTTCCGACCCACGCCTTTAACTGCTTTGCACAACACGATAATGAAACCAAATCTGTCGAATTTAAATATCGGGTTTCGGAAGCTTTTTATTCTATTCCTGTGTTCATTTTTTCATCTTTAAATGTGTCCCTCCCTTCAGTCTTTCAACTTAACAGATTTGCTTTTCATTTATAACCTGCAAGTCTGAATAGTTTTTAAGCACATACCATAAATCGAAGTAAAACTCGTACAGTACGTTTCGTCAGTGTTCTGTTTCAAAAGTAAAAAACGCGAAAAACACGTTTTTAGACATAGATGATACCCTAATCTAAGATGGGACTAAACTAGAAATGTATCTTTAAGGGGTCACATCACCTTTTTACAACTTCACAAAGATTTTTTTCCTTTTTTTCACTTTATCCTATTTTTTAAACTATCGCAAATGCATGGAATTTTCAGTATATGGTCTCTCTTTTTATTTAACTAGTTTTGCCGAATTGACTTTGTTTCTTAAAAATAAGAACTGTTAATATAAAGTGACAAGTGAGAGCTTTTTTAAAAAGTGTTAAACATTTTTTGTCACACTGTGTGCAAACTTGCAACACAAAATGAGTTCCATTTAATAATTTTTGATTTTTTGTGAGCAATAACTATTGGTTATGATTCTCTAACCTGTATTTATATACATATATATAAATATATATAAATATAAATATATATATATATATAATTATAAAGATATAAACACATACATATATATATACATATATATATAATATATATAAATATATATATATATATATATATAATTATAAAGATATAAACATATATATATATATATACATATATATATATATGCCAGGTCTAAAAAGGGGGTAGTTGGAAATTACATGAGTTAGTACGTAATAATAAACGTTTTTAAAAAGGGAATTATTTTATAATAATAAAATAAATGAAAAATATCCACGCCGCTTTAGCTTTTAAGGCCCCTGAACACTATGATCCACCGCAAGGTATCTCCACCGTTTGGAGGGGGTATGGTTTATCGTGGTCGATGGTAGCAGACGATAAAATAGCCTTGGCGGACGATGGCTTACGGGGCAGTTTTTCTTCAAGGTTCAAAAGCAAAGAGATGCTCAAAGGCAGAGTGATGCTAAAGTGCGCAGTAGATCCTATGGACGAATCCACGTGTTTTGCTCACTTAGTGGCCCAACGTGTGGATGCCACCCGTGAACCATCGCTCGAGGTCACCATCAGGAAGTGGTGAACAATTGTCCATATTTTGGAGGCTACATTAGGATAATCCGGTCAGGTGGAAACATTTTGGAAGAATTTTATGAGTTTGCAAACAGATAACAGTCCGTCAGCTCGTGGACATGGAACGGTTAACATCTTTTCCACGCTTATCTCCGCCACGAACAAATGAAAATGGCGCTAATTTTACTTTAAATGAAACGACGATTTAATAAACGTATTATTATCCAGAAAGACTGTTTTCCATTCGCCTTAGCACTGGATCACAATATATATAAATAATGATATTTTTAATTCTAAAATTTAACAAACGTAATTATGTCGATCTCAAAATAATTATCTCGTGACTCTATCCTTTTCTGGCATCTTTGGCAATATCATAGGTGTTTTAAAAAACTAGTGGCGTTTAACCCTTAACTTGGCTTAGTCCGCCACACCGGACATGTATATTTATAACTACTCTATAACATAATTGTCAGCGTTAGCCACAGCAGACATTAATTATCTCAAAAATGGAAAATGATATATTTTTTTTGTTTATTTAACAGAGATCCTAATGTCTATACAGACCTGGGAAAATAACAGAAATTAAAATTAAAAGTATTTGAATAAACATCTTGTCAGATTAAGGGTTAAACGAAGTCACTGGCGTTCCGTCGTGACTGGAAATTACAATTTCAGATTGGTTATTCCATACAAAAATAAAATCGAGATGTACGTGTTTCTG
>JAGEOH010001274.1:22500-25000 GCA_032207245.1 Pardosa pseudoannulata
CAAAATAAGTGTCATTGACCATTCTTGCTGTTTTGTTAGTAACAATTATTAGATATAATTCTTCACCTATTTAAATTTTTCAAAAATATTACTGATATTCCATTAGTAGACTGATTTTTCAAAAAAGTAAAAAGCAATTTAAAAATTTCGTTTCGAAAACTATAAATACTAAGTGAAATAAACAACGACGCAAAAAGTAGTTAGAGTTTCATCGCAAGTCTGCAGTGCATTTACTGTGAAAATTTGAAATTAATTCGTGCAGTAAATTATTAACAATGCGAGTTAACACAGTTTTCATTTCTGAAAACTGTGTTTTTACAGTTAATTGAAGTTTAATTACAGTTAGTTACAGTTAATTGAAACATTTAATTGAAGTTTTTACAGTGACCTTAAAATCTATTGTATTAAATGCAAAGATTATATAGTTTTACAAGTTCCCATTCGAATATTTTATTACTGGTTTCCTTTAAGCGATTCAGAAAATTTAAACATATAAAAGTGATATATCCCCTGATTTGCATCAAGGTTATATTTTCAGTTCAGCCTATATTCCAAAGTTAAGTTTCAGCGTTATATCGGATCTACTTAATAAATCTTTGAGTCAACAAAAATGGCTTTTTAACACATTGTTGATAGCAAATTTTACTGAAAATTTATCTCATGTGACCGGCTATTAGCACAATTTGATTCAAAATCACTCGGACAATCAGATAAAGCATCCAAGTATAATTCATCGAAAGATTCTTCATTACGTTCCGTCATCGTTTCTTTTTAAATTTTTTAATTATTAAATATTTTTTACAACAAAATATTTGACGGGTCTTATAAGCGAGAGAAACAGCTTCTGTTATTCTGACCAACACTTGCACTGTAGGGTCGCCAACAGAGAAAACAACAGCGATGTGAAAAAAAACGCATCACGAGTTTACTCGTGGCCGGTCAGCAACCGTCGGCCATAGAAACACGACTTGAAACTTGACCGGTCAACAACGTGTTAAAACAGTTCACACCATAATCCACCCGAAACATAAATCAGAACAAATTTATTTAAGTATTAAATAATTTCTAATGAATTAGCACGCACTTACTTTAAATGTTTGAGTGAAACGTCGACACCGAACACTTCGTGTGGCACGCTTATCGACACCGACTTGTTGTGTCGAATGTAAAGCTCAATGGAAACCAAAGTTCGAAACATCTACTCGTAGCTTAGACGTTTGTACGAGTTTGAAAACAATAAACGTTAAGCAAACGTAAAACAAAAGATTTATCACGAAAATAGATAATCTTAATTATATGAATATAAACTTCAATTTTACTGCATTCGTAGCTACAGAAATCCCATTCTCTAACGAAGCAGCGTTGTCACAAAATATTATAGAAATTATTTATTTTTTCAAATAACAATGGATGAAAAGAAAATTAGAATAATAATAGTAACAAAAGTCATAAGTATGCAGCTGCAATGGGAAGTCACCTGTAACGTATAAATAATAAAGTCCGGTCTCTCCAAAGAGGTTTAAATTGCTAACCGCGATTAACCCATGGCGCCAACCAGTGGTGGGACACCATTCTCCATTTAAACAGAGATTAATCGCGGTTAACCATCGAGTGACAATTGTGAGACCGGCCCTAGGTGTAACAAATTGCAAAGCATTAAAACTAAACAATCAGGAAATTATAAAAAATGTAAAATTAAACCCGGTTTTAGGATCAGTAAGGGTTAATCGGGGTTTAACCACGGTTAATTATAGGGCACTTAACTTATTATTAGGTCTAATCAGCTGTTATGTGAAATCACAAGTAAATTATAAAAATTAAAAAGTGTAATAAAATATAAAGAAATAAATCAAATAATGTGGATGTTGCAAAATTGTAAAATTAAGCCTTGTTTCGACGGGATCGGTTACGTCTAATCTGAGATTGGCTGAAGTCAAATTATATAACTTTTAATCTGTGATTAGATATAATCCGCTATGATGAGGTACATTGAATTAATTTTATTTTAAGAGTTATTTTTACGATTTTTGGTAGGAAGTTAAAAGTTATAGCAATATGTGATTGCTAATTTTAGAATTAGAATAAATGCATATTGGGCGTTAGATAGAGTTTAAAAAAAAAGCCTAGTAATCAATACTGAGCATCAGCTTTACTATAACAAACCCTTTAACCCGAAAAATGTTAGCATGCTGTTTTGATAGAAATATCTGAGTACTTGTGAGCAGTCATTCTCATATCATTGGTTGGCAACCACGGGTTTAAAAGAATTCAAAACTAATTTCGTTTACTTTAATAACCTTTATTTTCCGTCGGCAATACAGTCAGATATCTTTATGCCGAACAAGGCCGTGGAGATCTTGTTCCTTTAGCACCACCGGAGGAAAACGTGTAGCAACCCTCCGACTGCTCATCCCGCGATTTTCGAGGGTATGTGTTTTTCTTCCTTTATTAAGAAGCACATTCCCCCTTTTCACCATTTAACCAGTGGAATACATTATAT
>JAGEOH010001275.1:2500-25000 GCA_032207245.1 Pardosa pseudoannulata
TGTATGTATATATGTGTATATATCTATGTATGTATATTATATTGAAAGGTGCCCGATTGGTTAGGGGGCTAGCCTTCGGTACCGGAGTTCGTGGGTTCGAATCCCACTATGGCATGGATATTCGGAGCCGTTCGTAATCGGCTTTAAGCTGTAGGTCTCGGTCTCATTAACCCTCGTGTTGCAAAAAGTAAACCGTAGTACTCCAAACCAAACCTAAACTATATATACATAATTTCAGTTTCCGTTGCGTGTAACCGGAAACACTTTTTCAATATTTCCTTATGTAGCATTTACTTGCATAATACAGAAGGGTGTGGCCAAGGCTTTTTTGTCCTTTTTCCACGTTTTTTCTAGGCGAGTCCAACGTAAGTGACTAATTCCATTTCTTGTCACTGTGTCGATGACGAAATCTCATTCACATACACGCACATGTATATGTGTGTGTGCACATCACTGTTGTACGAGAAGATAATTAAAACTCAATAGTATTTTAATTGTTTTGGAAGAGAAAGTAACGGTTATCTAATAGCAAATATTTATGAACGTTTTACGGTAAAATATTCTTGTTATTAGGAAAATATTACGAAAAGTCAAGTCAACACTTGGAAATTATATATATATATATATATATATATATATATATATATATACATATATATATACATATATATATATATATATATATATATATATATATATATATATATATATATATATATATATATATATATATATATATATATATATATATATATATATATATATATATACATAAATACACACACATATATATATACATATATATATACATACATACATATATATATATATATATATATATATATATATATATATATATATACATGTATGTGTGTATATATATATATATATATATATATAAACAAATTAAAAATCAAAAAGTTAAGTTTATTGATACAATTCATTTCCTCTTTCCCACCGAAACATTTTACTTTCGTTTATAGAGTGCCGTGAGGGCTCAAAGAAGCCAACCAATCACATTATTAATATTAATCACATGAACATGCTTTGAAGAGAAATTAAGTTGCGTAAAAGTATTATACAAGATTAGTTGAACTAAGCAGAAAGAAGTTGGTTTCGAAGTCACTAAATGTTTCTACAGTTAAAACAAAAACAAAGGCATTTCATCATTTAAAGAATAGAAGAGTTAGAAATTCATTTTATATGTGTGCATATATATATACTTATATATATGGGGTTGATGTATGTATATATATATGCAACGAAATAAGAAAAAGGAAAGGGAGAGTGGAGATGGTGTGTAATAAACGATCCTTCTGAAGACGAACTCTAAATTTGACGAATGATTGGGCAAAGTAATGAATGTGGATCCGCTTGTGTTTTTTCCGACCTCTTCTCATAAATAATTCCCTCACCACTTTACCAGCCTTCCACTCCCCAAAATGAAAAACTTGAATATTTCATAACTGCACATTTAAAACGAGCGCTCACTTTTGTGTCGAGTCCCGTATCCGAATTAATATTTCACTTCCCCGAAGTTGTCTGTGCTAGGCCGGAAAAACAAAATAGGCCTCGCGGTTTACGGTTACCATTTCATAAGAGGGAGTGAAGGGGGCTTTATTTCATTGCGGGGGATAATGGAGAGCTCTCTCGGGGGGTTGACGAACGGCGACTGTCGTGCCGTGCGAACGCATAATTTTCTCCCTCTTATTTTAGGGAAGATTGTGTGCTGGGGAATAATAGAACGGCGGAAATATTGCGTCTGGGGCGGCGACTCAAAAACTTAATGTCTTGAATGCAGGATGGGAGTCGGCCTTCATCGAGTACTCTAACACAACTTAGTGTGCAGGTGATCGCTCGTGTTTGGTTTCCAGCACTGGGGTCTTCTTTTTCACTACAGGAAGGCTGAAACAAGAAGCTATGGTTTAAAGCCGATTTAGAGCAATTAGGCTGGTTGCACGCAAAGCGGATTTTTTACCGAGCGGAGAATTGACAGTCGCCGATCAACAAAATCAACATTTACGCACACTGCGGGGCAAATTTCCGTAGCCGTAGACTTACGCAGTGTCAAACTCATGCTGGTACAGAGCAGGACTCCCTCTATAGGGGCGGACAACCCCTACATTTGTCCGGGGCGTCCAAATTCCGACATTTTGGCAGCAAGTGCAAGAAAAATATTGATATGTCAAATAGTCAACTAATCGGAATTTATTCATATCGTTTTTTCTGCCGCTAAAAATTTAAAATTCGTTTTATACTGTTTATGTTTTAATTTAAAAAATATTTACAATTATTAATTCTAATGGGAACAGTTACGAAAAGCCGTATGTTTAATTAATAAGCAGACATATGAAAATTTTTAGAGTCGTTCACTATTCTGCAGACTATTCTTATGAGACCCAACTTCCGTTGCAGACTGTTAAAAAGTATTCTGCGACTGGGTGTATAGGTATGTGCGACAATAGGATTATCAAATTCATTTCTCTCTTTTTCTTCCAATGGATCGAAATTGCTTCGAAATCCGAGGCAAACTTCGTGCCAAGCTTTACGAGTAGCGTTTTTGTGCTTAAAAATTTCCAGAGTTTTATCCCATAAAACAGGTCTATCTCTTGTATTAATGAAATTGGAATTTCATTATCATAAACGCTCTTGTTCACGGAGCTATTCATATTCACAACGAAAGTGCAATGCAAATGGTGGGAAAAACCTCTGTGCGTGCAAACGTTCACTAGGTTACATATACCTGTAGTTTAGGATGACGGATAAATTTCCGCTGATCTCCAGTGGCACCAGACGGCTACAGAGCTACTGTCCACGGCAAATGAACCGATCGTTTTTTTTTCGTCTAATGTGCAAGTTCTAGTTTATATCAATGGATTACTATTGGAATGGCTGCGACAGGAAATTTTCCGCTCGGAAAAATCCGCCGTGTGTGTAACCAGCCTTACGAACATTTATGACAGCAGTCAGATACGAATCCACGAACTCTGGTATCGAAGAACACCGCAGTACCCATTCGGCCATCTTTCAATATTTGTGGTATTGAACATAAATGGATGTTTCTAAGTAGCAGTTAAGCCTTTGCTTATCCTGTAAAACCCGTATGACGTACACATCTAATGTTTTACACCGGTACATCACATGCCTATGTTGCTATTCCTCCTTGGTGTAAGCAAGCTCCACCAGTTACTCTTCATTGGTCTGTGGCTAAAGGTAATATGCAGCTTCGTTTTATAAAAAAAACACGAGGACTGAACTGTGACTAAACCCCAAGTGAGTCCACGTGATGTAGAGACAGGAACCAATCAAAACCTCACAGGCCTGAGCCTCCACAGGTGTCGTTTGGGAACTTGGAGGAACCTATTTTACATGTCCCAGCCGCCCTTAATCAGTTCGGTGGATCTTTAACCACCTCGAAACTTGATCCGGTTAGGAGATTGATGCCACTGCTACCTGAGCCACGGTGGCTCGTATCACATGTGATACACAATATAACACATAAAATATATAAAATCTTCTATATCAAAAATAGTTATCTGTGTAACACACGGGATATGCCAGCGTGTAAGGCATCACATGTGTATATCATACGTCAGGAATAAGGCATGCAAAGTGTTAAAAAAAACCCTGATATCTTAAGTAATCATGTACTAGTTTTTGTTTAGACTAAAACTCATACAAATAAAATAACTCTATTTACCGATGTCCAAGAACCATTTTTAACACAATGAGATGCGGTTTTTTAAATTTAAAAATTTAAATAATAATTATATAATATATTATATGATAATATTATTATAATATAATATTAAATATTATATAATATTATATAATATAATAATTATATAATATATTTTATATCATTTTTAATAGATCCATAATCAATTTAGGCAATATCATATTTTAAAATTTGATTGAGATGTTTTTTAATTAATGTTTTAGTAAATTTTTACATCATTTTTATACATCTTCGAAATATATCTAAAGAGGGATCAATATATATTCCAGTTACAGCTCAAACCTATGCGGTCGAAGATTTGAATAAGTGGGTCTTAAAATCTTGAAGAATGACTTTATTACTATAAAACAGTGCTTTAAAACTGATTAAGTCCAAGCTGATTTCGAATGTTGATGTCATCCGAAGTATGCGAATTTGAAAAGAAAAATGAAAAGACCGACGAATTTTGCCGAAAAACGCTAAGTCCAAAACGTGGGTCAAATTGGTTAAATTCAAGTAATCTTCTTGTAAGTTTGGAGGTTAGGTTAAGTACATTGAGTTTCAGATAGCTGATGATAAAAAGACAAAGTCCCGTTCTATAAGAAGGGTCAAAAATGACAAGTCCAAAATGACCAATAATTAATCAGAGTCCCCCAAAATGCTGGTTAAATAGAAAGTTCTTGAAATAATAGTATTAAATTGGATTAGAGGTATGGTGCTGAGAGCTGTCCCAGAAGTTGGACTAAGCGAACATGCCTGGGTGATGAAGTTTTTGTTCTTGCAGAAGAGAAAATCCTGGAGGAGGGGGGAAACGGAGGAATTCAAAATTAATTAAAATCGAAACTTTTTTGCGTGATTAATATACGTCCTCTGCAAGCAGGGTTGAAAAATGTGTAATAATTATTTATCAGATTTCTCCTAAAATCTATGTTTTTGGTCACATTACCCAGTTTTGGATTCCAAAATCGGGACTTCGGATTTCAAGAGGTGATGCTGCACATCTTAAGGAGGAATTGGGGATCGTGGAGGCCTTTTGAGGGACGTCATTGGAGTTGATTCAGCAGTTACTTATATGCTATTAGTGCACCCACGTGGGAATGGCAGCTATTAGTCCGATAGAAGTAAGAATTATGCAATATTAAAACAAATACATCTAAAATGGCACGGCGATAAAATTATCTCACTTGATAGGGCTCGTTCTTTCTAACAATATATCACACTAAGCAATGGCTATTGGAATACTTAAGATTTTGGCGGTTTAATTGTGATTAATCAGCAATAAATTCGGCTAATAACTTTACTACAAATTTACATTCTTCACTTTCACTATCAATTTTGGTGAGCGTATCTCTCTGTTCAAGTCTAGAGATACCGTTCACTTGTCTCCAAGATGATAAAGATCGCTAATTTGCAATTAGACGATATGTTGTATCGCCTTAAATCGATAGTTGGTTACCGGCGCACTAACTAACGCACTAGCTTAAGGAATGGGTTAGACAAAAAGTGTTTTTATGGGCTATCCGTAGATGTATGTAACTAGTTAGTGAAGGTTAGAGGGATGAAGTATTGCCTAATTAATTCTTGTTAATTAAGGATTAATTAGTGTGTTATCTCGCTAAATAAAGGAATGACCAGCATCAGTAAACTCAGGAGAACGAGTAGAACCTAAGTAAAGCCATGAAAAAACACTCGATCATATATTAAAATAGCAAAAAAAAAATGCTATTTACTAATTAAAATTTTATACACTTAAGACAGGAGGAAAAATAGCAGAGATGGTATTTTGACGTTAGGTAAGTACTTATACAGCAAAGAATTAACCATTTTAAAAAGGTTTAACCAAAATTGCACATAAATTGAGGCATTGTTACGTTAAGTAGTTAGTTAGTTAAAGTGCCATATATTAGCCTTTTATATCAATATTACTACAAAATGTTTTGCATCTAGGTATTACAGGGGTATTACTACACATATATAGTTAGTGAAATAAGTATAATTAGCCAATGTTTAAAATATTTTAGTAATTACAGTAATTAGCTAGTTAGCTGCTGTAAAAATATTTATTGCCACTCATTGGTTGTTGTGGATAACTCTGGTTGGTACTGGAGATAGTAATACAAAGAGCCATTTTGATTTTAGCCTTTTATTAGTTCACTATATCACTAATTGTTTTATGCACTAATTATTGTATGAGTCCACTAATAACGCTCCAAATTTGGATGGATGCTATGAGACACATACATTGGCCAAATTTCGTGCAGTCTTTATCCGGAACGTGAGAAATGAATTTCTTTTGCTGGCTGCTAGAGTGTTGTGACCTTGCAGGTACGGACGATCAGGGTGGCTCTGACATGGGGTGGACAATGGCCTCTTATATCGTCGATTTTTCATGCAAATTTCAATTATTTTTATAGGGTTTCAATTAGTTCTATGACTCTAAATATCTGGTGTCAGGCTATCCGCTGATGTAAAGCTGTGACTTATTCTTCCGCGACACTTGGACCTGGGCTACGGTGGCTGGGGTGAATCCCATATGTGAAAGGGTTAATTTATTGATGATTCTGATACAATTCTTACTTTCTTTGATCCAGGATGGCATCGAAGTTCTCACTGTGGACGTTCCTGACCACGGCCTTGTGCTTGGTGGCGCCCTCTGTCGGCGAGATCCAACCCCACTCCATCACCCCCGACAGCCTGCCCGAAGAGAAGGACGCCGGTCGATACCTCCTACTGCCACGCCTGCTCTCGCTATCCCACGACGGTGGACACCGGTCAGCTTCTGTCGACCAACAGAAGCTACTAAGGCTTTTGAAACTGCTAGGAAGCGGTGCCGAGTTGGATCATGCCCCCAGGAAGCGGAAGTTCCCCGAAATCGACTCGAGAGGCTTCGACGAGGACATATTCGACGAAGGTTTCGGCGACTGGTCCCCCATGAAGCGGTGGTGATGGGGAAGTGTCGCCCGGAACTGGTTTCGAATCGTGTGTACATAGGGGAGGGGGTGGCAAACGAGGAATAGTGTGATGAATTCACAACCGAAGCCTTCATTTTCCGTGTCACACGCACGTTTCTGTTTCTGTTTGTGTGGGAGTGCGTCTCCGAAAACAAAAAAGGCGTTTTTTATTAAATAAAATCGAATCCTCCTCTCTTCCACGTCTCTTGTTATCATCTTGTTGCTCGAATAAAAGTGAGTCTTGTTGCTTCCTGTCTTGCCTTTATTTCACAAAATGTGACTCAGTCTCTCCTTCTCTATCCCTTCGAATATCCTGTAACTCACATATGATAGACACATCTAAAGCATTATACACTTGTACACAAAAAAAATTATATTTTATAATAGGGTGTAAACTTTAGTCATTTTATTTTATTTGTGACTCTATAGTATATGGTTATATGAATAAATGGGATATACCAGTGTATAAAGCATTAGATACGATGTAAAAAGCATGCGACTAGGTTAAAATGCAGCCTAAAAAGAATCAAAGAAGGACTTCGCTACATACAACAAGAGTTAAATGAAATATATCAAGTACAACAAAAAACTTTAGTGAAAATAAAACACCAGTAAAACAATTTTTCATCTCTATTTACGATTTATAGGATATCGGTAGCATGCTTTAAATTTGGAACAACCAGAAAAGATAGTTTTAAGACATGGGGACACTCATAAAGAGCATCTATCTCTGCTCAACCTTTAAATATTACATATGGGCGTCTAGGTCTATAAAAGAGGAACAAGAACATACCATATTTCATTGAATTTAACATAACTTAATCAACTTTCAAGCTTGCCTTCACATTTATTGTGATTTTTCAAATATTTTTCAAGATATATCATATAGGGAACCCATAACGCACATCTCTCTTATGAACCATTAAATGTATATGGACGTGTAGGACTATTAAAGAGGAATACGATCATACCAAATTTGTTTGACTTCAACATAACTTAATAAATTTTCAATCGTGAATTCTCGTTTATTTAATTAAAACAACTGATATGCATCCCCACTGTTTATTGAAATTTCAATATTTTAGATTTTCTTCATATTTCTCAAACGGATCACATATCGACACTTTATTTCTATAGAAGTATGATTTATTGTATATCAACGTGTAGGTCTTCTAAAGAGGAAGATATTCATACTACATTTCTTGTAGTTCATTACATTTAAAGAACACAATTGTATCAAATCTGTTTTTTGAAATTACATTTTTTTAGATTTCCTTCTTATTTCTCAAACGGACTACAATATGAAAAATTAATATATTTAGAATTATGGATTGTATTATATCAAAGTGTAGTAATATTCAAGAGGAATACATTCATAATACATTTATCATATTGTATTAGAATTAAAAGAAAAGAATGGCGTCCATTATATTACATCTACACGCCCATTTATAATATTGAAAGTTTTAAGAGAATGGAAAGTCCTTTTTGTGTGTTTCCATAACGCATTCAAGAGAAAAATACATTAAAAATATCTTTAAAACAGAAGGGAAGAGTGAAACACTTTTAAGTTATGATAAAATCAAACAAAAGTGGTATGGACGTGATCATCTGGAAGAGATCTACACGCCCATATATAATATGAAATGTTTTAAGGAAATAGAGAGAGCGTTATGGGTGTCCCCATCTCGCCTAATGGAAAAATACATTAAAAATATCTTATAAAGTGAAAGGATGCATGAAATTCTTTTAAGTTATGTTAAACACAAACAAATATGGTATTTACGTTTTCGTCTTGAAGCGATCTACACTTCCATATATAATATTCTATATTTTAAGATAATGCAAATACTGTTATGGCGGTCTCCACCTTGCCTAATAGAAAAAATACACTAAAAACAACTTTTAAACTGAACGGACGAGTGAAACTCTTTTACGTTATGTTAAACTAAAAAAAAGTCGTATGCACGTGTTCGTCTTAATGAGATCGATACGCCCATATATAATATTCAATGTTTTAAGATAACGGAGACACCGTTATGGGTGTCCCCATCTTGACTAATGGAAAAAAAAAACCAAAAATATCTTTAAAACTGAAGGGACGCGTGAAAAACTTTTACGTTATGTTTAAATAAAAGAAAAGTGGTATGTACGTGTTGGTCTTGAAGAAATCTACACGCCAATATATAATATTCTAAGATAATTTAGACACTGTTATGGCTGTCCCCATCTTGTCTCATGGAAAATAATACACTAAGATATCTTTTAAACAAAAGGGACGCGTGAAACTCTTTTAGGTTATGTTAAAATCAAACAATGTGTTATGTACGTGTGCGACTTGAAGAGATCTACATGCTCATATATAATATTCTATGTTTTAAGATAATATAGAGACCGTTATGTGTGTTCGCATCGCGTAATGGAAAAATACACTAAAAAAACTTTTAAACATAAGGGACGAGTGAAACTGTTATAAGTTATGTTAAAATCAAAGAAATGTGGTATGTACGTGTTCGTCCTCAAGAAATCTATATGCCCATATAAAATATTCAAAGTTTTAAGATAATGGAGACACAATTATGGCTGTCCCGATCTCGCCTAATGGAATAAATACACTAAAAAGACCTATAAAGAGAAAGGATAAATGAAACTCTTTTACGTTATGATGAAATAAAATAAATTTGGTATGTACGTGTTCGTCTATAAGAGATCTAAACTTCCATATAGAATATTGAATGTTTTAAAAGAATAGAGATACCGTTATGGCTGCCCTATCTCGCCTAATGGAAAAATATACACTAAAAATATCTTTAAATTTGAAGGGACGCTTGAAACTTTTTTACATTTTGTGGAAATAAAAAAAATAATGTATGTACGTGTTCGTCTTGAAGAAATCTACACGCCCATATATAATATTCAATATTTTAAGATAATGGAGAGTCCATTATGGGTGTCCCCATCTCGAATAAGGGAAAAAAATACAATAAAAATGAGTAAAATCAGTTTTGTTGAAAAAACAAATGTGGTAGAAGGAGATCAACACGCCCATTATATAATATTGTGTAAACTCTTTTAAGAAAAAATACACTATTAATACTCATTTTGTTGAAATATAACAAATGTGGTATGTACGTGTTCGTCTTGAAGAGATCTACACGCTAATATATAATATTCAGCATATTATGATACTGGAAAATCCGTTATGGGTGTTCCTATCTCGCCTAATTTAAATAAATACACTAAAAATATCATGAAAACAGAAGAGCGCGTGAGGCACTTTTAAGTTTTGTTGAAATATAACAAATGTGGTATGTACGTGTTCGTCTTAAAGAGATCTACACGCCCATATATAATATTCAATATTTTAAGATAATGGAGAGTCCGTTATGGGTGTCCCCATCTCGTATAATGGAAATAAATACACTATAAATATCATTAAAACAGAAGGGACTTGTGAAACTCTTTTAAGTTTTGTTGAAATATAACAAATGTGGTATGTACGTGTTCGTCTTAAAGAGATCTACACGCCCATATATAATATTCAATATTTTAAGATAATGGAGAGTCCGTTATGGGTGTCCCCATCTCGCCTAATGGAAAAAAATACACTAAAAATATCATTAAAACTGAAGGGACGCGTGACGTTTTTTTAAGTTTTCATGAAATATAACAAATGTGGTATGTTCGTATTCGTCTTGTAGAGATCTACACGACCATATATAATATTCAGTATTTTAAGATAATGGAGAGTCCGTTATTGGTGTCCCATCATCTCGTATATAATGGAAATAAATACATTATAAATATCATTAAAACTGAAGGGACGTATGAAACTCTTTTAAGTTTTGTTGAAATATAACAAATGTGGTATGTACGTGTTCGCCTTGAGGAGATCTACACGCCCATATATAATATTCAGTATTTTAAGATAATGGAGAGTCCGTTATGGGTGTCCCCATCAAGGCTAATGGAAAAAAATACACTAAAAATATCATTAAAACTGAAGGGACGCGTGACGTTTTTTTAAGTTTTGATGAAATATAACAAATGTGGTATGTACGTGTTCGTCATGAAGAGATCTACACGCCAATATATAATATTCAATATTTTAAGATAATGGAGAGTCCGTTATGGGTGTCTTCATCTCGTATAATGGAAATAAATACATTATAAATATCATTAAAACTGAAGGGACGTATGAAACTCTTTTATGTTTAGTTGAAACATAACAAATGTGGTATGTACGTGTTCGCCTTGAGGAGATCTACACGCCCATATATAATATTCAGTATTTTAAGATAATGGAGAGTCCGTTATTGGTGTCCCCTCTCGCCTAATGGAAAAAATTACACTAAAAATATCATTAAAACTGAAGGGACGCGTGAAACTCTTTTACGTATTTTTCAAATATACCAAATGTGGTATGTACGTGTTCGTCTTGAAGAGATCTACACGCCCATATATAATATTCAATATTTTAAGATAATGGAGAGTCCGTTATGGGTGTCCCCATCTCGCTAAATGGGAAAATATACAATAAACATATCATTAAAACTGAAGGGACGCGTGAAACTGTTTTAAGTTTTGTTGAAATATAACAAATGTGGTATGTACGTGTTCGTCTTGAAGAGATCTACAAGCCCATATATAATATTCAATATTTTAAGATAATGGAGAGTCCGTTATGGGTGTCCCCATGCTAATGGAAAAAAAAATACACTAAAAATATCAAAAACTGAAGGGACGCGTGAAACTTTTTTTAATTTTAAATATAACAAATGTGGTATGTACGTGTGTCTTGAAGAGATCTACACGCCCATATATAATATTCATATTTTAAGATATGGAGAGTCCGTTATGGGTGTCCCCATCAGGAATGGAAAAAAAAAATACACTAAAATATCATAAAAAATGAAGGGACGCGTATTTTTTAATTTTTAAATATAAACAAATGTGGTATGTACGTGTTCCTCTTGAAGAGATCTACACGCCCATATATAATATTAAATATTTTAAGATTAGTCCGTTATGGGTGTCCCCATCCGGAATGGAAAAAAAAATACACTAAAAAATATAAAAATCAGAAGGAAGGTATAAAAGGTATTTCATTTATTTTAAAGTCAAACAAATGTGGTATGTACGTGTTCCTCTTGAAGAGATCTACACGCCCATATATAATATTAAATAGTTTAGCTGAGTTAAGGATGCGTTATGGGTGTCCCCGTCTCGAAGAAACCGGAAAAATTAAAAGAAAAAACTAAAAAATCAGAAGGAAGGAATAAAAGGTATTTGAATTATTTTAAAGTCAAACAAATGTGGTATGTACGTGTTCCTCTTGAAGAGATCTACACGCCCATATATAATATTAAATGTTTTATGTTAATGGAAAAGTCCGTTATGGTGTGTCCCCATCTCGCCTAATTTAAATAAAAATACACTAAAAATATCATTAAATTTGAAGGGGACGTCGTGAAAAAACTTTTAAGTTATTGTTGAAATATAACAAATGTGGTATGTACGTGTGCCTCTTGAAGAGATCTACACGCCCATATATAATACAGTAATTTTAAAGATCTGGAGACGTTTACGTCCATAAAATATAATATTCATATTTTCAGAAGGGAAGAAACCTTTAAGTTTTGTTGAAACATATGTGGTATGGAGAGTCCGCCCATATATAATATTTATGGGTGTCCGTTATGTGTGTCCATCTCGCGTAATAGGGAAAAAATAAACTAAAAATATCATTAAAACTAACTGCGACAGACGTTTTTTTAAATTTTGAGTGAAATATAACAAAAATGGTACGTGTTCGTCTTGATAGAATACAGCTATATAAATATTCATTTAAATTGGAGAGTGAAGGGGACGTCGTGAAAATAAAACTCTTGAAGGGACGTTAAGTTTTGTTTGAAATATAACAAATTGTGGTATTGTACGTGTTCGTTTCCTTTATGAAGAGATCTACACGCCCCATAATAATATTCCAATATTTTAAGATAATACTGCGGAAAGTCCTGTTATGGGTGTCCCCCATCTCGCCTAATGAAAAAAAATATACACTATAAATATCATTAAAAAGAAGGGACGCGTGAAACTCTTTTAAGTTTTGTTAAAATATAACAAATGTGGTATATACGTGTTTGTCTTGAAAAGATATACACGCCCATATATAATATTGAACATTTAAAGATAAATGAGAGTCCATTATGGGTGTCCCCATCTCGAATAAGGGAAAAAAATACAATAAAAATATCATTAAAACAGAAGGGACTTGTGAAACTCTTTTAAGTTTTGTTGAAATATAACAAATGTGGTATGTACGAGTTCCTCTTGAGGAGATCTACACGCCCATATATAATATTCAATATTTTAAGATAATGGAGAGTCCGTTACGGGTGTCCCCATCTCGCCTAATGGAAAAAAATACACTAAAAATATCATTAAAACAGGAGGGAAGCGTGAAACTCTTTTACGTTTTGTTGAAATATAACAAATGTGGTATGTACGTGTTCGTCTTGAAGAGATCTACACGCCCATATATAATATTCAGAATTTTATGATAATGGAAAGTCCGTTATGGGTGTCCCCATCTCGCCTAATGGAAAAAAATACACTAAAAATATCATTAAAACAGAAGGGTCGCGTGAAACTCTTTTAAGTTTTGTTGAAATATAACAAATGTGGTATGTACGTGTTTGTCTTGAACAGATCTACACGACCATATATAATATTCAGAATTTTAAGATAATGGAGAGTCCGTTATGGGTGTCCCCATCTCGCCTAATGGAAATAAATACACTATAAATATCATTAAAACAGAAGGGACGCGTGAAACTTTTTTAAGTTTTTTAAAGTCAAATGTGGTATGTACGTGTTCGATGAGGATATAAATACGTAATATTTAATATTTTAAGCTAATGATAAGTCCGTTATTGGTGTCCCCATCTCGCCTAATGGAAAAAAATACACTAAAAATATCATTAAAACAGAATGGACGATTGAAACTCTTTTAAGTTTTGTTGAAATATAACAAATGTGGTATGTACGTGTTCGCCTTGAGGAGATATACACGCCCAAATATAATATTAAATAGTTTAGGTGAGTTAAGGATGAGTTATGGGTGTCCCCGTCTTCAGGAAACCGGAAAAATAAAATGAAAAAACTAAAAAATCAGAAGGAAGGAATAAAAGGTATTTCAATTATTTTAAAGTCAAACAAATGTGGTATGTACGTGTTCCTCTTGAAGAGATCTACACGTCCATATATAATATTAAATAGTTTAGGTGAGTTAAGGATGCGTTATGGGTGTCCCCGTCTGGAGGAAACCGGAAAAATAAATGACTCTAAAAAACTCATTAAAAATCAGAAGGAATGTATAAAAGGTATTTCAATTATTTTAAAGTCAAACAAATGTGGTATGTACGCGTTCGCCTTGAAGAGATCTACACGACCATATATAATATTCAACAATTTACGATAATGGAGAGTCCGTTATGGGTGTCCCCATCTCGCCTAATGGAAATAAACACACTATAAATATCATTAAAACAGAAGGGACGTATGAAACTCTTTTAAGTTATGATGAAATCAAACAAATGTGGTATGTACTTGTTCGTCTTGAAGAGATCTACACGCCCATATATAATATTCAGAATTTTATGATAATGGAAAGTCCGTTATGGGTGTCCCCATCTCGCCTAATGGAAAAAAATACTCTAAAAATATCATTAAAACAGAAGGGTCGCGTGAAACTCTTTTAAGTTATGATGAAATCAAACAAATGTGGTATGTACGTGTTCCTCTTGAAGAGATCTACACGCCCACATATAATATTTAAATAGTTTAGGTGAGTTAAGGATGCGTTATGGGTGTCCCCGTCTGGAAGAAACCGGAAAAATAAAATGAAAAAACTAAAAAATCAGAAGGAAGGAATAAAAGGTATTTTAATTATTTTAAAGTCAAACAAATGTGGTATGTACGTGTTCCTCTTGAAGAGATCTACACGTCCATATATAATATTAAATAGTTTAGGTGAGTTAAGGATGCGTTATGGGTGTCCCCGTCTGGAGGAAACCGGAAAAATAAAATGAAAAAACTAAAAAATCAGAAGGAAGGAATAAAAGGTATTTAAATTATTTTAAAGTCAAACAAATGTGGTATGTACGTGTTCCTCTTGAAGAGATCTACACGTCCATATATAATATTAAATAGTTTAGGTGAGTTAAGGATGCGTTATGGGTGTCCCCGTCTGGAAGAAACCGGAAAAATAAAATGAAAAAACTAAAAAATCAAAAGGAAGGAATAAAAGGTATTTCAATTATTTTAAAGTCAAACAAATGTGGTATGTACGTGTTCCTCTTGAAGAGATCTACACGCCCATATATAATATTAAATAGTTTAGGTGAGTTAAGGATGCGTTATGGGTGTCCCCGTCTGGAAGAAACCGGAAAAATAAAATGAAAAAAATAAAAAATCAGAAGGAAGGAATAAAAGGTATTTCAATTATTTTAAAGTCAAACAAATGTGGTATGTACGTGTTCCTCTTGAAGAGATCTACACGCCCATATATAATATTAAATAGTTTAGCTGAATTAAGGATGCGTTATGGGTGTCCCCGTCTAGAAGGAACCGGAAAAATAAAATGAAAAAACTAAAAAATCAGAAGGAAGGAATAAAAGGTATTTCAATTATTTTAAAGTCAAACAAATGTGGTATGTACGTGTTCCTCTTGAAGAGATCTACACGTCCATATATAATATTAAATAGTTTAGGTGAGTTAAGGATGCGTTATGGGTGTCCCCGTCTGGAAGAAACCGGAAAAATAAAATGAAAAAACTAAAAAATCAGAAGGAAGGAATAAAAGGTATTTTAATTATTTTAAAGTCAAACAAATGTGGTATGTACGTGTTCCTCTTGAAGAGATCTACACGCCCATATTTAATATTAAATAGTTTAGGTGAGTTAAGGATGAGTTCTGGGTGTCCCCGTCTTCAAGAAACCGGAAATATAAAATGAAAAAACTAAAAAATCAGAAGGAAGGAATAAAAGGTATTTCAATTATTTTAAAGTCAAACAAATGTGGTATGTACGTGTTCCTCTTGAAGAGATCTACACGTCCATATATAATATTAAATAGTTTAGGTGAGTTAAGGATGAGTTATGTTTGTCCCCGTCTGGAGGAAACCGGAAAAATAAAATGAAAAAACTAAAAAATCAGAAGGAAGGAATAAAAGTTATTTCAATTATTTTAAAGTCAAACAAATGTGGTATGTACGTGTTCCTCTTGAAGAGATCTACACGTCCATATATAATATTAAATAGTTTAGGTGAGTTAAGGATGCGTTATGGGTGTCCCCGTCTGGAAGAAACCGGAAAAATAAAATGAAAAAAACTAAAAAATCAGAAGGAAGGAATAAAAGGTATTTTAATTATTTTAAAGTCAAACAAATGTGGTATGTACGTGTTCCTCTTGAAGAGATCTACACGTCCATATATAATATTAAATAGTTTAGGTGAGTTAAGGATGAGTTATGGGTGTCCCCGTCTGGAGGTAACCGGAAAAATAAAATGAAAAAACTAAAAAATCAGAAGGAAGGAATAAAAGGTATTTTAATTATTTTAAAGTCAAACAAATGTGGTATGTACGTGTTCCTCTTGAAGAGATCTACACGTCCATATATAATATTAAATAGTTTAGGTGAGTTAAGGATGAGTTATGGGTGTCCCCGTCTGGAGGAAACCGGAAAAATAAAATGAAAAAAACTAAAAAATCAGAAGGAAGGAATAAAAGGTATTTTAATTATTTTAAAGTCAAACAAATGTGGTATGTACGTGTTCCTCTTGAAGAGATCTACACGTCCATATATAATATTAAATAGTTTAGGTGAGTTAAGGATGAGTTATGGGTGTCCCCGTCTGGAAGAAACCGGAAAAATAAAATGAAAAAACTAAAAAATCAGAAGGAAGGAATAAAAGGTATTTTAATTATTTTAAAGTCAAACAAATGTGGTATGTACGTGTTCCTCTTGAAGAGATCTACACGTCCATATATAATATTAAATAGTTTAGGTGAGTTAAGGATGAGTTATGGGTGTCCCCGTCTGGAGGAAACCGGAAAAATAAAATGAAAAAACTAAAAAATCAGAAGGAAGGAATAAAAGGTATTTTAATTATTTTAAAGTCAAACAAATGTGGTATGTACGTGTTCCTCTTGAAGAGATCTACACGTCCATATATAATATTAAATAGTTTAGGTGAGTTAAGGATGAGTTATGGGTGTCCCCGTCTGGAGGAAACCGGAAAAATAAAATGAAAAAACTAAAAAATCAGAAGGAAGGAATAAAAGGTATTTTAATTATTTTAAAGTCAAACAAATGTGGTATGTACGTGTTCCTCTTGAAGAGATCTACACGTCCATATATAATATTAAATAGTTTAGGTGAGTTAAGGATGAGTTATGGGTGTCCCCGTCTGGAGGAAACCGGAAAAATAAAATGAAAAAACTAAAAAATCAGAAGGAAGGAATAAAAGGTATTTTAATTATTTTAAAGTCAAACAAATGTGGTATGTACGTGTTCCTCTTGAAGAGATCTACACGTCCATATATAATATTAAATAGTTTAGGTGAGTTAAGGATGAGTTATGGGTGTCCCCGTCTGGAGGAAACCGGAAAAATAAAATGAAAAAACTAAAAAATCAGAAGGAAGGAATAAAAGGTATTTTAATTATTTTAAAGTCAAACAAATGTGGTATGTACGTGTTCCTCTTGAAGAGATCTACACGTCCATATATAATATTAAATAGTTTAGGTGAGTTAAGGATGAGTTATGGGTGTCCCCGTCTGGAGGAAACCGGAAAAATAAAATGAAAAAACTAAAAAATCAGAAGGAAGGAATAAAAGGTATTTTAATTATTTTAAAGTCAAACAAATGTGGTATGTACGTGTTCCTCTTGAAGAGATCTACACGTCCATATATAATATTAAATAGTTTAGGTGAGTTAAGGATGAGTTATGGGTGTCCCCGTCTGGAAGAAACCGGAAAAATAAAATGAAAAAAACCAAAAAATCAGAAGGAAGGAATAAAAGGTATTTTAATTATTTTAAAGTCAAACAAATGTGGTATGTACGTGTTCCTCTTGAAGAGATCTACACGTCCATATATAATATTAAATAGTTTAGGTGAGTTAAGGATGAGTTATGGGTGTCCCCGTCTGGAGGAAACCGGAAAAATAAAATGAAAAAACTAAAAAATCAGAAGGAAGGAATAAAAGGTATTTTAATTATTTTAAAGTCAAACAAATGTGGTATGTACGTGTTCCTCTTGAAGAGATCTACACGTCCATATATAATATTAAATAGTTTAGGTGAGTTAAGGATGAGTTATGGGTGTCCCCGTCTGGAGGAAACCGGAAAAATAAAATGAAAAAACTAAAAAATCAGAAGGAAGGAATAAAAGGTATTTTAATTATTTTAAAGTCAAACAAATGTGGTATGTACGTGTTCCTCTTGAAGAGATCTACACGTCCATATATAATATTAAATAGTTTAGGTGAGTTAAGGATGAGTTATGGGTGTCCCCGTCTGGAGGAAACCGGAAAAATAAAATGAAAAAACTAAAAAATCAGAAGGAAGGAATAAAAGGTATTTTAATTATTTTAAAGTCAAACAAATGTGGTATGTACGTGTTCCTCTTGAAGAGATCTACACGTCCATATATAATATTAAATAGTTTAGGTGAGTTAAGGATGAGTTATGGGTGTCCCCGTCTGGAGGAAACCGGAAAAATAAAATGAAAAAACTAAAAAATCAGAAGGAAGGAATAAAAGGTATTTTAATTATTTTAAAGTCAAACAAATGTGGTATGTACGTGTTCCTCTTGAAGAGATCTACACGTCCATATATAATATTAAATAGTTTAGGTGAGTTAAGGATGAGTTATGGGTGTCCCCGTCTGGAGGAAACCGGAAAAATAAAATGAAAAAACTAAAAAATCAGAAGGAAGGAATAAAAGGTATTTTAATTATTTTAAAGTCAAACAAATGTGGTATGTACGTGTTCCTCTTGAAGAGATCTACACGTCCATATATAATATTAAATAGTTTAGGTGAGTTAAGGATGAGTTATGGGTGTCCCCGTCTTCAGGAAACCGGAAAAATAAAATGAAAAAACTAAAAAATCAGAAGGAAGGAATAAAAGGTATTTTAATTATTTTAAAGTCAAACAAATGTGGTATGTACGTGTTCCTCTTGAAGAGATCTACACGTCCATATATAATATTAAATAGTTTAGGTGAGTTAAGGATGAGTTATGGGTGTCCCCGTCTGGAGGAAACCGGAAAAATAAAATGAAAAAACTAAAAAATCAGAAGGAAGGAATAAAAGGTATTTTAATTATTTTAAAGTCAAACAAATGTGGTATGTACGTGTTCCTCTTGAAGAGATCTACACGTCCATATATAATATTAAATAGTTTAGGTGAGTTAAGGATGAGTTATGGGTGTCCCCGTCTGGAGGAAACCGGAAAAATAAAATGAAAAAAACTAAAAAATCAGAAGGAAGGAATAAAAGGTATTTTAATTATTTTAAAGTCAAACAAATGTGGTATGTACGTGTTCCTCTTGAAGAGATCTACACGTCCATATATAATATTAAATAGTTTAGGTGAGTTAAGGATGAGTTATGGGTGTCCCCGTCTGGAGGAAACCGGAAAAATAAAATGAAAAAACTAAAAAATCAGAAGGAAGGAATAAAAGGTATTTTAATTATTTTAAAGTCAAACAAATGTGGTATGTACGTGTTCCTCTTGAAGAGATCTACACGTCCATATATAATATTAAATAGTTTAGGTGAGTTAAGGATGAGTTATGGGTGTCCCCGTCTGGAGGAAACCGGAAAAATAAAATGAAAAAACTAAAAAATCAGAAGGAAGGAATAAAAGGTATTTTAATTATTTTAAAGTCAAACAAATGTGGTATGTACGTGTTCCTCTTGAAGAGATCTACACGTCCATATATAATATTAAATAGTTTAGGTGAGTTAAGGATGAGTTATGGGTGTCCCCGTCTGGAGGAAACCGGAAAAATAAAATGAAAAAACTAAAAAATCAGAAGGAATTGATAAAAGGTATTTTAATTATTTTAAAGTTCAAACAAATGTGGTATGTACGTGTTCCTCTTGAAGAGATCTACACGTCCATATATAATATTAAATAGTTTAGGTGAGTTAAGGATGAGTTATGGGTGTCCCCGTCTGGAGGAAACCGGAAAAATAAAATGAAAAAACTAAAAAATCAGAAGGAAGGAATAAAAGGTATTTTAATTATTTTAAAGTCAAACAAATGTGGTATGTACGTGTTCCTCTTGAAGAGATCTACACGTCCATATATAATATTAAATAGTTTAGGTGAGTTAAGGATGAGTTATGGGTGTCCCCGTCTGGAGGAAACCGGAAAAAAAAATGAAAAAAACTAAAAAATCAGAAGGAAGGAATAAAAGGTATTTTAATTATTTTAAAGTCAAACAAATGTGGTATGTACGTGTTCCTCTTGAAGAGATCTACACGTCCATATATAATATTAAATAGTTTAGGTGAGTTAAGGATGAGTTATGGGTGTCCCCGTCTGGAGGAAACCGGAAAAATAAAATGAAAAAACTAAAAAATCAGAAGGAAGGAATAAAAGGTATTTTAATTATTTTAAAGTCAAACAAATGTGGTATGTACGTGTTCCTCTTGAAGAGATCTACACGTCCATATATAATATTAAATAGTTTAGGTGAGTTAAGGATGAGTTATGGGTGTCCCCGTCTGGAGGAAACCGGAAAAATAAAATGAAAAAACTAAAAAATCAGAAGGAAGGAATAAAAGGTATTTTAATTATTTTAAAGTCAAACAAATGTGGTATGTACGTGTTCCTCTTGAAGAGATCTACACGTCCATATATAATATTAAATAGTTTAGGTGAGTTAAGGATGAGTTATGGGTGTCCCCGTCTGGAGGAAACCGGAAAAATAAAATGAAAAAACTAAAAAATCAGAAGGAAGGAATAAAAGGTATTTTAATTATTTTAAAGTCAAACAAATGTGGTATGTACGTGTTCCTCTTGAAGAGATCTACACGTCCATATATAATATTAAATAGTTTAGGTGAGTTAAGGATGCGTTATGGGTGTCCCCGTTAGCCCTCGTGTTGCAAAAAGTAGACCGTAGCGCTCCAAACCAAACCAATGGGTGTCCCCGTCTGGAGGAAACCGGAAAAATAAAATGAAAAAACTAAAAAATCAGAAGGAAGGAATAAAAGGTATTTTAATTATTTTAAAGTCAAACAAATGTGGTATGTACGTGTTCCTCTTGAAGAGATCTACACGTCCATATATAATATTAAATAGTTTAGGTGAGTTAAGGATGAGTTATGGGTGTCCCCGTCTGGAGGAAACCGGAAAAATAAAATGAAAAAACTAAAAAATCAGAAGGAAGGAATAAAAGGTATTTTAATTATTTTAAAGTCAAACAAATGTGGTATGTACGTGTTCCTCTTGAAGAGATCTACACGTCCATATATAATATTAAATAGTTTAGGTGAGTTAAGGATGAGTTATGGGTGTCCCCGTCTGGAGGAAACCGGAAATATAAAATGAAAAAACTAAAAAATCAGAAGGAAGGAATAAAAGGTATTTTAATTATTTTAAAGTCAAACAAATGTGGTATGTACGTGTTCCTCTTGAAGAGATCTACACGTCCATATATAATATTAAATAGTTTAGGTGAGTTAAGGATGAGTTATGGGTGTCCCCGTCTGGAGGAAACCGGAAAAATAAAATGAAAAAACTAAAAAATCAGAAGGAAGGAATAAAAGGTATTTTAATTATTTTAAAGTCAAACAAATGTGGTATGTACGTGTTCCTCTTGAAGAGATCTACACGTCCATATATAATATTAAATAGTTTAGGTGAGTTAAGGATGAGTTATGGGTGTCCCCGTCTGGAGGAAACCGGAAAAATAAAATGAAAAATCTAAAAAAATCAGAAGGAAGGAATAAAAGGTATTTTAATTATTTTAAAGTCAAACAAATGTGGTATGTACGTGTTCCTCTTGAAGAGATCTACACGTCCATATATAATATTAAATAGTTTAGGTGAGTTAAGGATGAGTTATGGGTGTCCCCGTCTGGAGGAAACCGGAAAAATAAAATGAAAAAACTAAAAAATCAGAAGGAAGGAATAAAAGGTATTTTAATTATTTTAAAGTCAAACAAATGTGGTATGTACGTGTTCCTCTTGAAGAGATCTACACGTCCATATATAATATTAAATAGTTTAGGTGAGTTAAGGATGAGTTATGGGTGTCCCCGTCTGGAGGAAACCGGAAAAATAAAATGAAAAAACTAAAAAATCAGAAGGAAGAGATAAAAGGTATTTTAATTATTTTAAAGTCAAACAAATGTGGTATGTACGTGTTCCTCTTGAAGAGATCTACACGTCCATATATAATATTAAATAGTTTAGGTGAGTTAAGGATGAGTTATGGGTGTCCCCGTCTGGAGGAAACCGGAAAAATAAAATGAAAAAACTAAAAAATCAGAAGGAAGGAATAAAAGGTATTTTAATTATTTTAAAGTCAAACAAATGTGGTATGTACGTGTTCCTCTTGAAGAGATCTACACGTCCATATATAATATTAAATAGTTTAGGTGAGTTAAGGATGAGTTATGGGTGTCCCCGTCTGGAGGAAACCGGAAAAATAAAATGAAAAAACTAAAAAATCAGAAGGAAGGAATAAAAGGTATTTTAATTATTTTAAAGTCAAACAAATGTGGTATGTACGTGTTCCTCTT
>JAGEOH010001276.1:0-25000 GCA_032207245.1 Pardosa pseudoannulata
CCCCGAAGAAAGGAGAGAGGATCTGCGGGCAGTTCAATCAGGGAAGTCTACGGAGAGCCTGCGACCCTAACGGACGTCTCATTGGAGAGCTGCTATGAGGAGTGACTCGGCAAGGTGGTCAGCATAAGTCGTGGTCAAGACCCATGGGCAGGCTCACGCGGTGAATTCGAGGGGGAACCCAACCTCCCGGGGGACCAATGCTCATTTTTTTAGCTCCCCCCGTCTTTTCTTTTTTTTTCTTAAGAACGCAAGTGCCAGTTTTTTTTTCATTGCGTGGTTCGTGTAAGTCGAGGCCAAGACCTCGGGCAGGCTCACGCAGCTAACTCAAGGGGACCAACCCATCTTGGGGACCACAACCTTTTTTTCCTCTCTTTTGTGTGGTTTGCGTAAGTCGAGGCCAAGACCCCAGGGGCTGGGCCTCGCAGCAAACGTAAGGTGACCATTCCATCTTGGGGACCACATCTTCCTGGCACTCAAGTTCTTTTTTTTTTTTTTTTTTTTTTTTTTTTTTTTTTTTTTTTGGTTAGGTTAGATTAGGCCATATGGGCCTGGCTTGGCGCTTGATTGTCTCATTGGAGAGAGGGTTTTTCTCGTTTACGGAGCAACAAGACGCAACGCCTGTCTTTTATGTATGGAGTCAGCTCATCTACCTGATCAGGGTTCCAGTTAAATCAGGCTCCGGGGCATGAAATACAATTTTATCATATTTTTAATTTTATAATATTGTAAATAAATTTTTCATGTGTTGTCCAGTTAAGTTGCGGAAGTAATTTTATGCATCCCAGAGACAACCGAACATACCTGGCCCAGTTAAGTAGGCAGGTAGGTCATACGCTAGCATAGCACAGTAGTGGTACTATAATATCGACCGTTTTTATTTCAGCAATAACTGTCTGTTTCCTCTTTGTTGTCGCATTGGCAGTGACAGGAATATCCTACCCTCTGTAGATAAATGCACTGAGTGATGGAGGTGCATGTGGCGTCGTTACACTAGGCATTGATAAGTTAAAAAAACTACGAAGGGTGATACATAACAAATAAAAGGGAATGCTGATAAAGTGGAGGTGTTTTATGGTGACAATTCACATTCCTCACGGACTACAATGCAACTTTTGGTCTCATTCTGTTGGGAGATCATCGACCATCTCACTGATAGTCCTTATCTGGTACCTTCCTATTTCTTTTCATCTCTAGTCGTTTATGGGTAGGGAAGATTTTCTATTGTTATGATGTGTAGAGTGCCTCAAATAATGGGCCAAAGAAGCGGCAAGAGACTTTTCAAAGGACGTAAAAGAAAACTTTTTTCTCTTAAAGTGTCTTGAGAAGAAAGGCGGCTTTGTCGAAATATAATATTTTATGTATGCATTATTATAAAATATACATTTTTGAAAGCGTAAATTCTCAAAAATCTTTTTGTGGTTTTTGGCCAAATGCCCTCGGCAGAGAAATCAACATGTGTAATGAGTTATTTCTCATTTGGTGACAAAATCCTTAAATTTTTAAGAAACTCCAGAGAGGTTGCAGAAACAGTATTTTTCGAAATGTACTACCACCTCAAAATTACAAAATGTAGCTAGCTTTCCTGTGAGAGTCAGTAGAGATCGAGCATCAATACGGAACAGATCTCATTAAGACTGATATACTGGAAATCATTCCTTATTTAGCGGATATTTGTGAGCTCTAAGCCGAACCGTTTTGTGGCATTTTCAGTCTGGGATAGGACTATTCTAGTATATTCTGAACTGTGTGGTGTTAACATGAGGTTTTTAAATAAAGTTAATTTGCTGTTAACTCTGTGGTTGGTCTTATCATGCTCCAAATTCCTATCATGCAACTGTATTTAGATTTGTAAATTCTTCAAAAGTCTATTGCCATTTCGACTTAAAAAAATTGAGTACTCTTTACTTTCTAATCAACTTTCTATTCAATGACGTTATGCTGATAACTGTCAAGTGCATAAATCATATACAGTATTCCCTCGCCACTTTGCACTTCATGTTTTGCGGCTTCAGTGCTTCTCGGATTTTTCCAAAATATTCATAAAAAAAATAAATAAATAAAAAATAAAATAAAAACCCACGTCGGTAGCCACATTGTGAAAAGGAGCTTTGTTTCATGTTGATGCGAGAGAGAGAAAGATTCCTGCATGCCAAACAAGAGTTGAGATGAGTTGACTCAGAGTAATACCACGGGCTCTTGAGATGACAAAATCTGCAAGTGAGGAAGAAAATGAAGAGGAAGACGGAGAACAAACTGAAAAGCGTGGCCTTACTCTGGAGAATCTGCAACAATTGTGCAACTTGGCAAGAATTTGCACAAGATATTGAAGACAATATGATTCGAGCTGTCGAGTTTAGCAATCGTGTTGAAGGGGTTATATCCTTGTATAGAGGAATTTTGAAGGAAAAGGAAAAACAAAGGCAACAACTACCCATCACCATGTTTCTCTCATAGGTAAAGCCCCCTGCCTCTACCTTCAGCGTCTCCAGCAGAAGAGTCTCCGAGGGAGCCTAAAACTTCTACGAGTCAAGTGAGAACTTCTCCTCTGCTACCAACAAGGCTCTTCGCCTCTCTCAGAAAGCAATGTTGATTAATGGTTATTACTCTATAAGGTCTCGTAATTAACCTTATTAATTAGCACTGACATGTTTAAGTAAATACGTATACTGTTGTAATTTTTGTTTTAAATGTGTAAAGTATAAATACTGTTTACATATTTAAAACATTCGTGTACCCGCATACACGAAAATTCCTTGAGGAAAATCCTACATCGCAGTTTTTCAGTTTTCGTGGAAGGTTGCGGTCCCCATTAACAGCCAAAAATGAGGGATCGCTGTATACCGTATATTCTGACGTATACCGAGCCAGAAGCAAAAAATAAAATCGAAATTCACGATTTAAAAAAAAAAAAATTAATGTGTATGTGTGAGTGTGAAAGTTTAAGTCTCTTAGTCATATGTCATCACAAATCGAATAACTGTTTTGTGTATTTTAATTTGAAAAATTATGAATATATACTTTAAATTTTGTTTCACTAGAACTGAAAATGCTTATCCTGTCAATTTTATATTTATTTTTAATGTCTACTTTTTTAAAAATTTCTCTGTTATTAATATGCTCTTTACGTTTAGGAGAAATTAAAACTGTTTTGTTCAACACATACTAGCCGCATTTAAAAAAATCTATTTAGTATTCATTTATATTTCATTTGTTCCTCAGCCATTGCATCATTTATTCGCATCTGTGAACACATTTTGCATTAACTTCGTTTGAATTATGTTTTAAACTTTCAAAGCGACAGTTTTTGCTTTCTGTGTACATTTGAAATACGTTTAAAATAATCATTTTCTTTTGTATTCGAATATTTAATGTAATAATTTTTAAGACGAGGGTAAAAAACATTTGGATTCTGCGCAATGTTTTAGAAGACAATAGATATGTCAAAAGTTATCTGATGTCAAAATAAATGACTTTTTCTGCCTTTCTCTTTCAATATAAATGTCACCCCATCCAGAAACCTGCTGTTCTGTGACTGCCATCTCCCTATAGACCGGGTTCTTTTTGGAAACGACACCCGATCATAGCCAAGATTTTCCTTTACTAGAGAACAAAAATTCATTAAATTCTTAGTCTGGTAAATTGAAACTCTACCATCGGGTTACTTTTATATTAAATGCCGGGGGAAGGAATAAAAAAATTCCCCTCGTCACCGAATATATCATCCGATTTTAAATTGAGTGCGAAAAATCTCATTAAAGTGCCTTCCAACAAAGTCGTTGAGAGGGAAATACAATGCGTTCTTATTCCTATTATGTATCATTATCACAATATATATTTTTTCCTTCTCCTCTTTTCCCGTTTTGTGTGTTTCGGCCTTCTTTTTCCCATTGAAAAGCTATCTATTTAAATTGAGCGGAATACAGTGTACGCGTTCTATTGAAAAACAGACGACTTTCACTTGGCGAATGCTTTGACAATGACGAGCTACGATAGGAGATACACCTTTCAGTCAATTTTCAATCCCCGTAAGGTCGACATCGCTTCCCCCTTTTTCTGTATCCCCGTGGAGCTTAGCTGGAAAGGGTTGCTTGATATAACGGGACTTCCTTTGACGCCAACGCCGCCAAAGTTCAAGTTCTCTCCAAGGTATGACAGGTGTCGAGTTCGTTTTTTAGATGTTATTTCTCAAGCACACAGTGCAATATGTTTCTTCAGAATCAACATTTTAAATAATATACCTTGGGTTTTTTAGAACTCATTAAAAGTGACAGAAAGTTGCTAAAATATCCCCTATATAATAATAGCCTAAGTTATCTGTACGTCTGTCCTCGATTTTATGAAGCGGTTGGACCTGGAATGGATAGAGGCATCCATAGTTAGCAAAATTCAAAGAGAGTAATGTTTATCTTCTCCTAAACTATCGATCCGATTCTAAAATAAATTGGTATAAATGTGCTTCACATCACAGCGAAAAATACTGCCTTCTTTAAAAGTTCGAAATCCACCCCTTCCCCTCTTTTCGAGCTTTTAATTCCATTATTTCAACTCCTATTTTCCCTGGTTAAGAGCAGGCGATTAAATGTATCAATTTATCACACAGAAAATAGGTAAAAATAACATTTTTTTCTAGCATTGTGAAGTCATTCCTTTAACCATCTCATTGAATAATTTCTTATTTTAAATTATTTAAATTATGCTTTATTTTCATACGTTTTATCATTGAACTTAGATATGATGTAAATAATTTTCTTTTATATTTGGCTCAAATAATAGATTAGGTACATATGTGATAATTTTAAATTTAATTATCGATTATTTTTTGTTGCAAGACAATTCTCAGCCAAAAAACAAACCAATTTTTACCTGCTTCATAAGGTACTTCACAATTTTGGAAAATTAAAAATTTTACTGATCCCGTCATATGACGGGCTGTATGCTAGTTAATTAAGAAAACTATTAGCAAACAATAAATTAGAATCAATAAACTGTGATGTAAGGAAACGCTTTCGCATTTAATCAGCGATTAAATAATTTAAGAACAGTGGTCAAATCATCTGTTTTTAACTTCAATATTTCCTGATGTTAATAACCACAATTATTGGAACGAAAATCCAGTCTTTGGTTTTATCCGTGGGATAACTTATCATAAGCATTTGTTTCATGTTAATTTTTTTTATGATGTGATGCGATTGAGGTAATCCATATTCACATATTTATGTTGTATGTTCTCCGAGTTTACAGGAAGATGTTTTGGAGTGTTTGAATACCTCAGGATTCTATCCCTGCATGCTAACCAATAAGGCGATTTCACGTAGTACGACACATCTCAAATTATGACAATTTGGCTTCAGTTTCAAATGGAAAGGCAATTTATTGTTTGTCTATTGGGTATTGTAAACATGAAAATGAATGGGAAGGGCATTATAGTAGTTCGTGACGTTGCGACAAATTGCTCTATGGATCAAGGGTTCTCAAACTTTTAAACATTGCCACCCACTTTTAAACTTTTTAAAATTCGTGTCTATAGAGACGTATTTCACCTGCTGATATTTTTCAGACATATTTGACTTGGAAGAAAAGAACATTTCTTGGAAAGATACAAATGCATTCAAGATCTTGTCGCGAACCACAAATTAGGAAACGATGAACTAGGCCAAGGTGTAGACAAACTTCGGCTCTCGAGCCATATGTGACTTTTCACACTTCTGCAAAAATGTTGAGTTATTTGCTTATATGCATATATAAACGACTCTCTGATACTTTCGTTCTCTTGTTTTATTGAAAATTTGGCTCTTCTCTGTCATCTTTTCTAAGTCTGCCTACCCCTGCACTAGGTCATCATCATCAAATAAGGCGATTTCACGCAGCAGGGCAAATCTCAATTTATGACAATTCTGGCTTTAGTTTCAAACAGAACGGAAGTTTATTGTTTGCCTATTGGCTGTTGCACACATGAAAATAAATGGGAAGGGCATTATAGTAGTTCGTGACGTTGCGACAAATTGTTCTATTGCGCGATACTTTTTGTGGTACCGTGAGTGATTTAAAAAACATAAATAAATATAACATAGACAACAGTTGTGTGTTACATCCATAAGCTTCATGGAGTTATCTTGACCCCTATGAAACAAGGGTCTGTGTCAGCGGCTAACATTTTATTCTCGCTCTGCTGGTAACAGAAGCTATTAGTATAACCTTTTCTATTTTGATTATATTTAGAACAATATATTTATGTAAAAAATTGTTTTCAACATATATGACATTGGGTCAAGTTTAAGGCAGGATAAGAAATGCGTCTGAATATAACAGCTAGAGAGGTACGAGTTTGATTATTTGAATACAAATTTGCGAGCACATCTCATGCATCAGAAGCGGTAATGTAAGAACTGGTACAAGTAGCACGAGCTATGTTATTATTTAGATAAATAAAGCAACATTATGCAATTTTTAAATTCAGCTATATCGCTTTTTCTTTGTTTGCATGACTCCTGCTAAAACTAAATAATGTAACTAAAATCTAGCTTACGTATACTTTTGGAGAAAGGCATAAGGTTCTGCCAGAAAATCATTCAATTCAAAAGCTTCTGTGAGTCTTAAAAGTTTGAAGACATTGTACTAGTCTATCTCATACCGATGATTTTGGATCGAAAACTCAGATGGTCATATCTGGGCCAGCAGGGCCTTGAGACATGGAAGGTATCATCGAGAAGAAGGATCATCAAGCGATTTTTACTGTAATGACCATGTGGGGGTCCTCTACAGGAACCTGGCCAGATAACACCACGGCCTATAAATAGGGAACAATTCTTATTTTAGGCAAAATTCTAATTCTTAACAATATTAAAAAAGAAAATAACAAACAATTTGGTTTTGCAATATGATGGAAATTATTTGTTGACGACTGCAAATTATTAAAGAAATAGCTAGATGTAACAACATAATAATGCATAACAAAGAGAACAAAACTAGTTGGAGTTATTGAGCCTTTAAGTGTTTTTGGCTTTAAACTAGTCATGTGGAAAGTACCAGGGCCAACATGTTGCTATTTAGCTTTTCTTCCCGTTGAGGCTTGGAGATTTGAAAAAATATATCCTTTGCTTAGAGGACAGTGGAACATGTAATATTCCTCTGAACCGTTTTCTCCACAAATTCATCTGCTATTTGGAATTAATTTGAACTTATTTTAGGAAAAAGGCCTTGAACTGTTTGTAGTTTATTAATGTCTGGAAGATCAAAGATTCTTTCTGTTGAGACTTTTTAATTAAAAGAATATGGGTGTCTTCTTGTATCCTTATCATCTCAACTCTGCTGGCAATTCACGATGCACGGTTTCGGATGATAAGCTTTTATTGCTGTAGGAGCCTTTATCGCCAAGCAAGGCAAGCAGTCCGCCAAAGATGGCTTCCATGTGATGTGACAGTGGACAATTTATCGAGGGCCTGTGCCGGCGAGCGCGTGGAAAGTTTTAACATGCAAATACCCCGGCCAATGCGATGAATACGAAGGACCGATTCTATGGCGAGTCCTCCCATTCTTCGTCAGCTAATGCGCTTATCTGCACACCGCAGAGACCCGCTTTTATTTCGAAGGCCGGGCCCGGGACCTATTGTCTCTCGCAAAACCTCCACACCACATTATCACTCGCTCGCTTGCTCTGTGTATGTGTTCTCTCTCTCTCCGTTTTTCCTTACCCTTTATTTTTTTTCATTATTCCATTCCGTTGTCGATATTTTATTTATTTGATGTCTTCCCCCCTGTTCTTTACTTCTGTTGAGTCATATGCAGTGCAGAAGCGGTTTAAGTCGCCGTTAAAGAGGCGAACATGATCGTGATATAGTGAGATGAACAGTCGCCTTCCATATTTATTTATTCATGCAGCTGTATTTCTATTTATTTACTTTTTTTTAAATTTGTTTTCAGGCACCCGAGTTTTCTTGCTGTACCAGAGTTTGAAAAGCTTATATTTTGATTATTAAATATAAATTATATAAAATAGTAGCAGTGTTATTCAATTTATTTATTGCGGTATTTTACTATTATCTATGGTTGAAAATACGTTTAATTTTAGAATTAGCTTAATGACACAAAAGCACCCTATGACACTTTTATAATTTATGTATATATATATATATATATATATATATATATATATATATATATATATATATATATATATATATATATTGCAACGTACTGGGGATATGGTCGGCGAAGCCGTCAATGAAACAGGCTAGAAAACTATGTAATCTAGATTAAATATTTTATTCAATCGAATAAATTATGTACAGCTATGTACAGATTCAGTAGGATGTTAAATATTCGGGGATCTCGTTCAGAGATGATATTCACACAATAAGGATGCGTGGGATACCGGCTACAGTATGGCTAGGGCTTCTAATTGCTGGAATTGTTCGCTACTTAGTGCCGGTAATAAAAGCTGACACTATCACCTCCGGTTGACGATTAGCACAGTCGGCTTTCACAGCAAGGTTCGAAAGTTCAGAGTGCGTATCACGCTGGGGTTCGTGAAGGAAATCTCGGGATGCAAGACGATCCAAATTCGAAAGCAAAGTCACTCTCGGCTACCTACTTCTATGCCAGAAGTAAAAATAAAAATTAATACAATAACGGGAAAAGAATTCCCAAGTCGAAGGTCGACTTCCTAGCAACAGAGACGGTGACGGTTTCTAAACAAGTAAACTCCAGAAGCGGAGATACGAGCGGTTCTTCTCGAAGTACGAAGGCTCTATCAGGAAGAAGCCTCAAGAAGAAAAAAGCTCTTTTTAGTACTGTCACCCTTCTTTTATAGCGGCACCGTTTTTCTTTCCGCGATTCTTCGGGAAACTTCCAGAACCAGGGTGATGCAATCTTGCGGTCACCTCCCGCCTTGGATCAGCTGTTCCGTTTCCATATGTGGCCGAAAAGCCGTCTTCAGATCAGCCGACCCAAACAACTTAATTGCCTTTTTCGCTACCGCTAATGGGCGACAAGATGCACTGTAATTATCTACAATATTTTCCCAGAGTCTTTCCATTCAACAGACTTACAAAGTCTAGACGATGTGGCTCTAGCTGACGGACAGTTTTCAGTTAAGTTATTTTAGACCACCCGGTTCTATTTGCCACTAATCGTAAGTATCCACGGCGAAAGGTCACCTTCGGGTTTCTCGTTCTTTAGGGTCAGGTAACGGATCGTTACTATATATATATATATATATATCAAGTGCGAGATTGTTTGAGATTTTCCTCACGCATGCAAGTTATTATCTGCCAAAGAGCGTGCATATTTACTTTTGTTGGTCATCATGCAAGAAAAAATTTTGTTCCTAAATAAATGTAGACCTATATAGTACTGTCCCAGCAGACTTCTTCATTCATGTAAATTTTCCAGCAGAGAAATAATTGTTTAAGTCAGCTAATGTTACGCGTTAACACTAAATATACCATATAACGGGTCAAATGACCCATAAGGTTTATGTAAAAACTGCGATGAGAAATGAATTAAAAATTCTTATTTTTTGTGTTTGCAATACATAAAAATTGACAATATACAATTTTGTTTAACTATATAAAAGTTTTTTTTTGTCTATTTCCTTCCAATTTTCACGTTTCATACATTTATAATAGGAAAAAATAAAGTCCTGTCAGTTGACCGGCTATGGTAGAAATAGGTCTGTATTAAGTGTTGGTATGTTTAGTGTTAAACATTTTTTTCTTTCTGGGATCCGAATGCATGACAGTAAATTCAAGTTACATATCATATGATACTAAGCAAATATCAGCAGTCATCCATTATATATTTGTTACAATGTGTTACTGCGTAGCGATCTTTCTTTAAAAAATGTATGTAGTTATTGTTAAAATATTTCATTTATGCGTCATAAAAGTTATAATTCATCGAAAATAGCTCTAAACTTATGTTACACGAAATGCAAGTTTTATCTCTGTTCCATCTCTCTGGACTATTATTATAACACCGAAAAATATTCAAATTGTATTGCGGATTCAGTGACTCGAAATTGCTTTCGACTGATGAATTTATTGAGTCACAAGTTGTAGAAGATGGAAGAAGCAGTGATGACAGGGACAGCAAGTCCCTAAGTCAACACCAAATTTTTTTTGAGTCAATATCATATGTTGAAACTGTACTGTTCTTTTTATGCGTCCTGATACAGAATTTTTTTTTTCAGTATTTAAATGCCATACATAATGCTTTATTAAATGTTAAGGAAAATGTTTTCTGAGAAACGAAAATTTTGATTTATTTATGTCATAAATACTGTTTTATGAAATAGATAACCTTGTTTCCTTTTAATTTTCATTTTGAGATATTAAAGCATTATAAATCTCATCTTACTTATTTATTACTAATATTGAAACTATACAAATACAGCAATACAGCTGGATTAATGAATTGGTATTGTACAATCTGCTATTTCTAAGTAATATTTATACGTTATTTTTCAAAAGTAGCTTGAGAAACGAATAAATGGTACTCCTATGTATATTTCATAAGTACACTTTTTCATTTATACGTATTTTTCAACTCCTCTTCTTAGCCCACTCTCCTGTTTCTAATCATGGATCTTGTTGGTGCTTCAACCACATTTGGCGAAATTGGCGTGCTTGCAGCGTGGCGTTTGAAATCTGGCGAGGGGATCGTAACTCAACAAATTGATACATAAACAAAAACAACATTTTGAGGAAAAATTTTACAAAAATTGAATATTTAAAATCTAATTGAATTAACAAAGAAAACACAAAGGAAACACATAACATTCATACTAAATGGACTGAAACATTCACTTAATCACAAATTAAATAAACTCAGTGTGATTTTCATCACAAATTTGTGATTTAGTGTAAATTGTAAAATTAATTAAAAAAAAAAACAAAAAAAAAAACTGTATTTTGAGTGGAGGTTGAAGAGGAGTTGTAAAATTGAAAATTTGTTTTCAAATCTCTTATTCGTCAATCTCTAACGTATAAATTCGGTTCCACTTATTACAAATTATACTTGCATTGGTGGGCATTTCAACTAAATCTAATAAAAACAATTTAAAATAATTATGTTCAAAGCTATAAAAAGGCAATATATTGTGAAGACTCCACTCTTTGTCCAGAACACTAACGACCGAAATCAGCTGATCTGAATTCCTCCTGTTTCGACCCGGCTACAATAGCGCGGCAATGCAGTGTCTAGGATGTCGACAGTTCGGTTTAATAGGCGTCACGCCCCTAATCGGTCACGGTAATGATCCCGGAGGGTGCCTCGAGATTTCCGGAATCGGGACAGCTAGCGAATGAGAATTCAACTAAAAAAAACTAGCTGAAGCTCTCAGGTAACTGGAATCTTAACTGACATTAAAAACAGTTGGAGGGACCGTAACTGACCCACAGGTATAAAAAGCCTAGAATTTTGTGACTCGGGGCTTCACAACTACCAGCATTTCCATCATCATAGTGATAACTGTCTTATGCGGTCACGTTGCGTCAAGTGCGCAGATTTTCATAGTACGAAAGATTGCCCCTTGGGAACGGGGAAAATTGATTCCCCTAAATGTTGTAACTGCGGTGGTTCTCACCCAGCTAGCTACCAGGGCTGCCCTAGATACCCTAAGGTAAAAACTGTCATCCCTTCATCTGTACATGCAGTTCCCAAACATCTATCGAAGTCTTTCGCTCAGGCGCTCTTGACAAATGTGACCTCAGCACCAGTTACTGTCCCATCTCAGCCCACCCCTATAGCTAATTTTCAAAATTTTAATTCTGATAATATTAACTCTTTTACTAATTCATCAAACCAACTCAGCGATATTCTTAACGTATTAAACGAAATCAAAAGTATGTTGGGAGTTCAAGATTTTAACGAAATCTTAACTCAATTAAAAAACATCAAATGTAATATGGCCAGGGCTAAGACCTCTGAGGAACGCTTTTTTGCGTTTTTCTCGGGCCTTACCCAGGCCCCCTCCACTGGTCCCTAATTTGATTTCTTGCTAGATTATTTATATCTGTTGCATGGTTATTTATTTCTGTTGTAACTTTAATGTTTTTTTTATTACATTTCTTATGTTTTAATTCATTTATCACGTAATTTTGTTTGGATGTCCCAGGCCACTTATTTTTTTTTTTTTTGTCTTCTATCCTTAATCTTTCTTTTCATTTTTATGCGTTTCTTTCCCCCTTTTAGTTGTTTATTTTTCTGCTCGCTTCATTTTTTGTGCTCACTATTAGAATTCTCTGGATTAGAGGGCTCGGCCCAGGAAATCCAGTTGACCTTCCATCCTGAAGATCCTGAAGACTCGGGGCTTTTCGACCTTTTTATTTATGTAGGTGCTTTGACCTCGTGGAGGCTTCGGCGACTTTTGACCGGAGCCAGCTATTTAGTGATTACGTTCGGGAGACTCGTAAAGTCCGCTCATATAAGGAACGGCAGGATCTCGGATATTGAACGGGGAATAGATTGGGTTTGCATTGCACCCTGGAAAAGCCTTCCCATTTTGTGAGATTATTTAATCTTTTTTTTCCCGACTGCGGTCGTCGTGGTAATGTTATGCAAGCAATAATCCTTTACTTTTCGACTTGTTTTGGGAGTTTAGAATCCCTTTGTACGTAACCAGTATTTACTCCAGAAAATAAAAGTGATTTCCAATTCTGTTAACACTGTGATCTTTCTTCACGCTACTTCTTCACTTAAGAACATTGAAGGCGTCACAATATCTTCCAAGCTATAAACAATTATATGTTGCAAAATATTTTTATACAAATTTTTTTTTCCATTATAAAGTGTTTTTTACAAAGTCGATCAGAAATATCTCTTTCAAAACTTGCCAACCTGAGCAGAGATCCGGTTTGTTCGACCTTAATACCATTCCTCATACTATTAAAAAGTAACTTTCAAATCCTTTGCAACTGAAATTTAAGTAAAGTTATTCAGATTCTACTACTTATAATCAGATAGTTCATATTTACTTACATTCGTAATAGCCTGCATTTTATTACAAAATCGTTTTTCCCATCGGATAATGTGATGCTCAGCTGCCTCTATAGTCCGTTTCAAAATTTCAGATTTTCACCAGCCACTTATCTTTCCTGCTTTTGAAATTCAGCTCTTAGTATTTATGATATACGCTGGAAATTTATTTTTCCTTTCCCTTTTAACAGCACAATACATTATTGAGTTGCTTTAAACATATTCACCTTTAACTTTGAATAAAGCATTCAAAATTATGGAAATAAATAGGCTTAAAAATCTCTTTATTCTGTCGTACAGCAACTTGTAATCTCCCGAGAACTTATATAGACATCAACTTTTTTATTCGTATAATTTGCGTTAGAGGCTCAAAGCCTCACATATCTTGTTTACCATAAGCTGTTTATTCCCCATCTGCTTGTTCATCTTGACTCGATGTCCTTTTATATCTATATATTATATATATAAATTCTCTTCTAAATGGTAAGGCTTTCAGTTCTCATAGGATGCTACAAGCTAGGAAGTACATTTTGCACGGACCGAGGATTTTGCGAATCCACAATATTCTAAACATCATTTTAACCGTACTGATGTATACAGGTAAGCGGATTAAAGGTATTTTAGGAGTGAAAAATACACTTTCAGACTGTGGTCGAGACGTGAAAGGAGGAGAATATGATTTGAGGAATTTTTTCCGATAACGAGTCTCAAGGGTTTAAGCGTCATTCCGCCTTCTGCGATTTATCCTTTGCCATTCTTGGCTGAATGTTTCTAAATTGACTGCAATCCACAACAGCGCCTGGCGCAGTGATAGAAGTCGGAGCTGCATCGCAATTTGGAGTATACTATCCCCTTTTAAAATCTGTTCTGAAAGGAAATGCATGGGATGCTTTAACATCGCATCATTGTAAATTTTGGTACATTTAGAAAATTTTCCGTCTGTGGTTGGTTCAAGAATATACACTTTTATTTTTCTGTTTAGATACCTTATTCAGATTTAGTGTTAAAGATTTTTCTTAGACAGTCTTAAACTCATAAGCTAACTACTTCCTGATACGGGGAGATCTTTTATGTTAGGTCACCAGTTTGATTCCTGGTCAAATCAATAGAATAGGATTGACCTGGTTTCCTTTATATGTAAAAATGAACGCAAATTCGTTATCCATACAACATTTTTAAGACATTAAAACCTTTCCCTCTAAACGATTGAAATGGGAAATTCCCCCCTGTGTACCCGGGCAACGCCAAATGAAGCACTGAGTTTCATAATTTTATTCAAAATAATTTTGATAGTATTTAGACCTACTACTACTTACGTAATTAGAGAGATTACGTCATAGATGTAATTTTGCCGTCAAATCGATCAGGATAGAACTATAATTTAAAAATAACATTTTCCCTTTTTTACCCATTTTAGCTGAACCCACATTTCTTAAGCTGCTACTGTATTAAGTGATTAACTAATAAAAAACTTTTATTTATCGGCTTTCTGTCCAGTATTTGTTGTTTAGCCGAATAGATTTACTTCGCGTAGTTAGCAAATGTACACAAATGAGTTTCGATTCGGAATTGCAAGTAATTAAACTAGTTCAAGTTTACTAGTTGGTGTGGATCCGAGGTAACCAAGTGATTAATGTCCACGACAACACAGTGGTTAATATATACGGATGTTTCAGAGCTAGGTGTTCGAGCATCTTTAGTAGCTTACGATTACTCGTTTACAACTAGTCTGACTATCTCAATTGAACAACAACATATTTCCAAGCAGAACTAACAGCAATTAAAGAATCTTTAGAATGGTTTAAAATGCAACAGTCTTTTAAACTAGTAATGGTGACAACTAATCTAATAATTACACTTTAATTCTTAAAATCATTTCAAAACTCATTTGACTTGCAAATGGATCAAAGCGAACACAGGACGAATTCGCAGATAAACTAGCTAAAGAAGCGTCTAATAGGCCATTAGAAATAAACGTACCTCTCTCAGCAACAACAGTAAAAATTATTATAAATCTAAACTTTTATCATCTTGGCAATACTTTGGTACTCAGTTACTCAGTCTGATACTCAGTGATACTCAGTGATACTCAGATATCAGGTGATACTCAGTCTTAACTTCACCACTCTCTCCCCAAAGTGTTTCTCATTAACATTTTCGATTCATCCCATTTAAATTATCTAGTAACAGTCTACGGTCTATTTCCAGTTTACCTAGCAAGATTTAACATAATAGCCAACTATAATTGTATATGTGAATTGAGGTGACTCTTTCTATTACACGTACCACTGTCCTTTGACAACTATCTTTCAATTTCGTCCCCACTATCAGGAGGTGAACTGACTTGGTCGAAGAAACTCAATTCTGACTGGCATATCTGCCCCAAACAGGCTAAATTGATCTTCTGGATCTTGGAAAACCAATAACATATTTTATCTGTAAATTGAATACTTTACCTATTCAGTTCCAGGCTTCGGCTTCGGCTTTGTTTATAGGGCCAGACTCGTGCTGAAGAAGACCCCAATGCGCGGTCGATCATGTATTCTGTATATATCAAAATTTCTTAAATCTCTCGGGAGCACATAACATTCTTGAACTTTTATAATTAGGTTGGCTGCATTCTCTTGAGCAAATCAAGTTTAGTGGTTAATGAGCCAGGTTGGAAACCCGAGGTTCTGGATTTGATTATTGCTCATTGATGGTCAACTGGTATGTGTGCTGGGCCAGAAATTCTGGCATGCCGGCTTTGATCATTGGCAAGAGTCCGAAGCATCTATGGGCCTGGAGGATCAGACTCACAGAATTATTCTGCATGTTCTGAGTGTGCAATGCGAAACCGGAAAATTGGCAGAGAGAGAATTTTGGAATCTGAACCAAACATTTCCCATTTTGAGGAGGATCAAAATTGAGACAAATCTCCAGCGTGATGTTTGAGTAGGTGGCACGTTGCGAATTATCAAATCGAATGACATTGTCTCTTGTAGATTATTCCCATAAAAATATGGCCAACACTCTTTTGGTGTGGAACAAGTAAATGCGAAAAGGCAAATTGTCTATCGTATTAGAAGAACAGCAACTTGAAAAGTTGGTTGATATCTAACCTCTGTTGTAACTGTAAGTTCTCTGTGTCATTTTTGAAGTATGTAAAATAAGTGTAACTTAATCTAGACCCCATAGAAATAATGATTAAAAATCAAATAAATAAAAAACGTGATGGATAGAAGCATATGTTTTCCTTTCCCCTATATTACTTCTACAGAGGCGTGTTGTGAACATTAACACTTACTTTGTGTCATTTTTTAGAAGCTAAAATAAACGAAATTAAGTTAAAACAACACAGAATGATGTTTAAAATTTACATAAAAAAAAACTAACGGAGAGATGTATTTTTCATTCCTACAATACAACTTCTACAGAGGCGTGTCATGCACATTTAAAAAAAAATAATAATTCAATGTTGTCAACCATTCTCAGTTACGAATCAACAATTATTAATGATTCAAGAAAGACAAAATTACCGATAATCCCCCTCTCCGGTCCCTCACCCTGACAACAGAAGCCGAAGGAGAAAAATAAAATAAAATAAAACCGCCAACTTTGGCAGCGTTCGATTCAGCCAAACACAAGGAGAAAATAGGTCCGAAATTTCCGTCACCCGTAGTAGCGAAGTCACCTGCGGATTATCTCTGGGAAGCATCAAAAAGCCGAGGCATTAATTTATCACTCATCCACAAACAAAAGGCAACACTGCGATATAAATGGCACGCTCCTGTCAAACGAACCTTTAATCATTAAGGGACACAAACCACCTCTATTACCTTCTGCTTTTCTTCAGAGAACACGGCACTGGACGTGAGGCTTTTAACACAATCTTTAAAGGGATTAGGGATTTCCCCCCTCCCTACGTCATCCTCCGTGATTGCCGGTACCCAACTGTCATCTAGGGATTCCCCCTCTCCCCTCACTTTTCTTCTTTCTTTCTTATTTTGTTTATCTTTTCATATTTTTTTAAATACACGTGAGGGTATTTTTCTTCCTTAATGTTTTTTGAAATGTAGAATAAAAGGTCGTGATAAAGTATCGACTTCGATTCGGACTGTGGTTGTTTCGTTTTGTTACGTAAAAAAAGAGGCAGAGCCAGGGAAGGGAACTATGAATTTTTTTTTTTTATTCTCTGTTTGGTACTCCGAATGGTTTTGATTTATAGATGTGTTTATCACGTCGAAGATTTCTTTTCGGTTTGGGTGGTACATTAACATTTTTCTTCTAAGCTTTATAGATAACTTTAAGAATTGTCACAGGCAAAGAAGAAAATGCGTTAGAGATGACGTATGCGAGGAGAATAAACCATGAAAAATGGCGAATCGTAGAGGGAAATTTAATATCATTCTGGCAGTAAACCGATCATTCATTTCACTTCAAATACAAAGTCTCCTATTATGCTTCCAGGAACACACTTTTCCTATAATCTGGAATTAGACTGTTTATTGACACGGAAGGAAAACATTGAAGGGAAACAGTTTGTATTGAAAAAATACAAATTAGATGACCACAGCAAGGTAGAGTTTATTGTTAGACTGTTCGAAGTTTTTATTCTTAATTAAGGCTGTAGGTGAGGTATTCCCTGGACTGATCAGGGTGAGTGTTCAATGGATTTTTGATCAAGATGGATTAGTCTACAGTCTACTGTTGCTACAGTAGATTCTAGACTGACAACATGAGAGTACTGTTTAAGACTCTCTACAGTACTCTCATGTTGCTACAGTCTACTGTTCTGCAACATGAGGCTAAAGAGATCGGAACCTACTTTTTAAAGCCAAATATGAACGGATACGAACATTCATGCACACACACAATGGAATTAGAACCCATGACTCTGGAATGACCCATTCGTTCATCGTTTAGCATGTAGTCAAAGTGCAAGGCTAGACTCACTGTGCTTCGCACTCTTTAATGAATGGACTACTGGGTTCAAACATGGCGGGCACATTAAAGGTTTACCTATAAACATAGAGAACATTCAGCATAAATACTTGGATTTAGATGTCTTCTTGCTGGGATGACAGCAGGTGGGAGAAAGGTCCGTTATTAGCAGTAAAAATCCACTTTAGTTGAAGTGATCCTACAAGTGCCTCAACCAGTCAAGATAGGCAGACCATTGCGAGGTATCAAATATATCCTCCAATATAGGGGTGTAATGAAAGACGCTGAAATAAGAAGGTAGCGTATGAAATGGCTAACCGAGATTTCAAGTACTTCCATATGGAAAAATTATATGATGTTAACAACTGTTTGTTTAATTTAGACACAGATTCATGAAGCAGATTCAAACTTTAGGAGTGCCTTTTCGTTAGCCATTTTTTATTGAAGGATAAATCAAAACATCTTTTAAAATCAAAATTGCAGAGAGGCTTTTTTTAAATATATATATATAGAAGGTTAACTTTATATATTTTTGTCGCCATTTTGTAAGGTGATCATGCCAACAAAGGAAGACCCCAGGGAGGTTTCTAGCTCCGAGACTCGATAGCTGTAGGTACGCCACTGATCAGGGGCGTTGTAAGTTTAAATGAATTAACTTAATACATTTTCTACAGAAGTGTTAAGTACTGTGTAAAGTATATGTAAACTATTATATATATATATGTAATATTAAAATACCTTATTTACGTATTTTAATATTAATTTAACACTAATTTAACTATTGTTCATAAAGTACGTTCGGGGTTTGCACGGTAATTCTGATTTTCCCCCCAGACAAGCTATAGACTTAATTCAGCCTTTCTCTTTAGCCAATAGTTAGCGGCGCGTTCTCTTTAAACAAGGGTATTTATTATCACGTGATCAATTGTGCTTAGGGATTATTCGTAGTCTTTTTACCTTAGGAATCCCTACTTGAAAAGTGTATGTGCGGGATCACATGGTCTAGGTGCACGAGGTTGTAAAAGTGTTTGCCTGTTGTATGAATTTCATGTTTTTTACCAGAAATAAACTGTGTTGTGATTTTGAATGAGTCTCGCCCATATTACACACACACACACACACACACACACACACACACACACACACACATATATATATATATATATATATATATATATATATATATATATATATATATATATATATAGATAGATAGATAGAGATATACATACATATTTATAATTAGAGTTTTATTAAAGAACTCGTAAGAATTTTTATTTAAAGTGAGTAGAACTTTTATGATAAATATAAGAAACAAAAGCTGTCTTTTTGATTCTAAAGTTCTGAATTGTCTTTTTAAACCTTTCCAAGGCTGTGATAAACATTTTACCACCAATATGATAAATTTATTAAATATCCATGACAATTTATTTCACCACTTTTCATTTGTTTTGTTGTCTATTAATAACACCAGAAAATCAATAATAATAGTAAAAATAATATTAAACTCCTTTAACACACAATGGAACTTTAAACTTGGATGAAGAATATTTTAATATACTGCTAGTAGAAATAAATGCCAGTTAAATGATTAATTAATTCATAACGATTGTTAAAATCCTTCCATGAATGCTCTAAATTTATATTTGCTTGGTGAAAAAAGGCTAAAAAATTATTTCTGAATCATTTGTCAAAGTAAAAAAGTAAAGAAATCCATAGCTGTGTTGTTCATAATTTATAACATCCTAGTGTTGTGTCGGATCTTGGTTGTAACATACAACTGGATGGGATAATCAAACATTTCACATGTGACATGAGATCACATTTTTCACATTTAAGTGAAATTCCATCTCATTAATATCCTTAAACACCAGGCTGTAAGTAACATCTACAAGACTACTCTGGGACAGCTCTAGAACGCTGTCTGGGACGCATTTGATGAATACTTTATTATTATAAAAGTATTTGTATAGAAATATAATTCTTTAAATCATGGAAGCCTAGAGCACGATTATATTATTTTTTATTGCAAGTATCATATGACATTTAAAGCAAAGTGGCAAGTATGGTAAGTGAAGAAAGCAGGGTTCCCACTGTTTTTCTAGAACAAAAATTAAGAACTTTTTAAGGACTTTCTAAGGACCAAGGTAACATTTTATAAGGACCTACTTTAAATACACGGCATAACGACATAAACCCTGTTTCCTCAGGAACATATTTTAATGATCATGAACCCGACAAGGCATGTTCAATAAATACCCTGCAATATTTCAGAATTAAGTTTTAAAAATGCCTAAAAATTAGTGATTATATCTATTTGACAAAAACTAATTTTGAAAAATGTACATATAAAGCTTTTTGAGTGATCAAACTAGAAATAAATTGTGAATAAAATACAATATTATAAACAGTACTTTCTGAGGGTTTAAAAATGACTCTGATACATACATACACACACACACACATATATGTATGTATATACTAGCTGATTATACCCAACTTTGCCTGGGAAAGAAGAATATTTTAGACTTCTCTATTACATTCAATGTAAGGAAAATTAAACTTCCATAAGTAACTGAAACATATACAAACTCCCCATCCTCCATTCTTCACTTAATTAAAATCTGCAGGACTTATCTATTGGGAAAGGGCAGTTGACTTTATACTTTAAACCTTTTCAGTATGCAAAAGATTATTTATTGGTCAAATAATAAGTAACTAAGAAAAGCTGTCCCATAAGAAAACTGATAGGAAATCACAAGACGACGGTGGATCATGTTGATGGAGAAATTGATCACATTCCAATTTAAAAATTAAAGAGTTTTTAAGGACCTTTGACAAAAATTAAGTAGTTTTAAGGGCCCTTAAAAATGAAAGCTAAAATTAAGGAGTTCTTAAGGACTTTTAAGGACCGTGGGAACCCTGGAAAGCAAACTTAAAAAAACTCGCCGTTTATTTAACATGAATTAAAATAAAAAACACAATAACATTATAAATTCTCCCAAGAGCAATAAAATAATACGACTATCGCAACACCCACACAGGGGGTCAAAAACACCATCGGGGCGGAACAAACTACAACTACTGTTTATATACTACTGGGCTGAACAGATACATAAGTAAATTTGCATAAAGTTGGAAATAATACATGCAATAGGGCACGGGCTCCTGACGTCACGGGTACCTACGTCACTTGGCAACCATCATAGCAACAATGCTGGGGGTCAAGCTAATTGAAAAACACGTGGATCACAGCTTGAACTTCGCACGTTGGTGGTACGTTGTGGTTCGCACTTTAAACCTTTTCAGTATGCAAAAGATTATTTATTGGAGTAACTTAGTGTTTAGTATAACTTAGTGTTTATAACTGAAAATGAATGATTATTTGAAGAATTTAGATCAACTGTCACAGAAGCGGTATTTGGATAAAATATCTGTAATAAGTAATATAGATCCATATATTATAAAAGACTGGGAAACGGATATTGACAAATTACCAGCAATTTGCTATGGCGACATAAAAAAAGCACAATCTTTTTATGTTACTTACTATCAATAAGCAAAGAAACATGTTAACGTGCCGGTCGGGAAAAAACCTTCGGTTTACAGTTATAAATAATCTTTCGATGAATTCCTCCTATTCAGTTTCTTTTCAATATGTGATGATTATAATTACAAAAAAATAATTCTCAAAATTTGTAACTGAAATAAATACCACGACATTAAAATAAGACTGTTTACATGTAAACGTCCATAGCAACGAGTTAGCGTGCCTACCAGAATGGTTGTTAGGGCTCGGCGATCTCAGCGATCAGCTGAGTGCTCGTGCCCTATAGAAAAAAAAAAAAACCCTAAATACACATATTAAGTAAATAAAAAAGATCATTGTATATGATAACTAGTACAATTAAACACTGTTTACCATTTCAAAACGTCGAAAATTGGATAAAAACTAACAAACCAACACTTAACCACTGGTTAAGTCCAGGTAATCCTAACATTTATTAATTAAGGGCCGATCCCACCAAAGACGTTTAACGTTATCCGCTTTTAATCTCGGTTTAAACTGAGAATTGCGTTCGCCCATTGGTCGGCGCCAGGGTTAATCTTGGCTAATCGTAGTTAGCCGTTAAACGACTTTGGTGGGATCGGCTCTTAGTGTACATGTTAATCAGTCCAAGCAATTTAACTTTTTACACTAGATGAATTGATTCATGTAGATTTACCACAGCAGTTAGTTTTAGTATACACATATAATGCAACACATATAATTTAAAAATACATCTTCAAATTGTGTTATTTAAACAAGCTAAAGGTTTAGAAGTAATGCTGACTGATAGAAAAATCAGAAGGTATATATGCGCTTGATTTGACGTATGAAAGATTGCCAGTTTTTGCCTTGTTGGGCAAAGAAGAAAAGTACAACTAAAGTGTTAGAACTGATTTCATCTTTAGATTTTTGCACACCGAATCTTGCTACTACTTTAAGAATTTTTTATTTGCTAATAAGTATGGGAAATAGAGAGAGAGAGGAGTTTCTTAAAGTTAAATTTGTATCTAGCAACAATTTCTCTCTTTTAATAGTAATTTTTATCGTGGAGAAGGGGCGGCATTTTATGTTTTTGCTTAGGGTGACAAACTTGCTAGAGACGACTCTGGACTACAGCTCTAACGACAGAACATTAGGCATAAATGGACTAAGGGAATACAGGACCTTTCGAATTGTAATAGCTTAAATCATTATAATAGCTTAACTGTGATTCAATATAAAATAAAAAGTTCTGCTATATTCAGAATGAGTTTTTTCCTAAATCATTAATATGGTTCTAACTTTATAAAAAATATTTAATTTACTTATATGAATCATTGTATTTTTTTTACCTTGAAATATTTACACTAAATACTGAAATCAGAAATTCACTTACCTTCAAAATTACTTTTGGAATTTGTAAATTAGAGTTTAATTGTTATATCAAATAGAAGATAGCTATTTTCATTTTCCTGTGAACCTCAATTATATAATTATCAGCAATATATTTTATTTCATAGCATTTATTATAATGAATAAGTTAAAAAAGATTTTTTTTTTAACTTTCGATTCTTTAACATTTTTTCGGTTTTTTTCAATTTTAAAATGTCAGATACTTATATAGGTTTCGGTTTGCAGTACAAAACAGATATTTTACTTCAATGTAATAGAAAAAATTGTTTTCAATATACATCATTCAAAAATTATCTTGAAGTAGGTGAATTTAATTTTTTTTCATTTGTTTTGTAATTTCTACGTTTTTCTTCAAAATATATTACTCGACAATGCTAAATAGTTATTTTAAAGCTAGAGTTGTGTATTAAAAATTTGCATTAAACTCGTTCTAAAAGGAGAAAAACTTTTCGTTTTATGATAAATCTAAAAGAGGTTGTTACAATGAAAATTCTAAGTCTGGATAGTATGTCCCCCCTTAAACAGGGAGCTTTCATTTTCCTATAGTTTATTTCTAAATGAAAATAAATAAATAGAAACTAAACTAACTCTGGCAATTGTAACTCGTACGTAATCAATAAAGCGTTTGAGGCACACACATGACATAAATTTTTAACTCCACGATACCAAAAAACAAGCATAAACCGGCAACATAAATACGTGACTCGCAGCCAAACGGAAGCTATTAATCAAATTTTTAATTGAAACCTTTCTTGGTGACAAACACACACTGCGATTGTCACTGCAGTTCCAGCGGAAAACCCGTTAAAATGCAACAAGCCTTTGTAGGTTTTTTTTTCGCCTTTTCAAGAATTTAATTACGGCTTGTCACCCTTAAACGAAGCAACATAAGTATCAGTTATGTATAAACATATGCAGTGCTTACTGAATAGTATATAAAATGAAATGCAATTAAGAGAAACGAGGTAATTCATAAAATCTTTGTTTGAAGTGTCTCTCCGATATATTATCAATTCAGAAAATTCATGAAAATTATATAACTGCCACGTATTTGGCTAACATCAAAATTCTTAATGCCATATTCTATTACTCATTTAAATGCAATATATCGTTCTGATATCTCAGAGCTGTTGCTTTTGGAAGACGGACCAGATGTCTTTCATGGAGGTCAATGCTGCCATTGGGAAATAGCTTTTGTGGAAACCATACCAGGTTGGTTGGTTGGTTGGTTGGTGGAAATTTAGTGGTGCTAATTCCTCTTGGGACAAACTGCGCCAAACATGAAGGAAAACCCAATACAACAACACAATTTTGAAACAATTTTGAAAAAAAAAAAAAAAATTTGATAAAACGTTAAAAAGAAAGAGAAAGAATGAGAACGTAAAAAAGAAAAGGAAACCATACCAGGAATGTAGATTTGGGCTTTGTTAACAAAAAAGAGGTGTTTATCTAAGAACGGAAGAAAAATAGCCCCCAGCAAAATCTGTTAGTGAGTTCTTACTGGTTCTGGTGAGATATTACGTTCTTGTTGTTGTCTTATACCACTTGGTCAAACCAAGCAGGATTGAGTCATACGTTACTCGTATTAAGGAAAAGGGGGGCGTCTTTCGTTTTAACTAGTACCGCTAGGATGAAAGTACGACTTATGCTCAAGTGGGTCCTCGAAATTTAGAAGCAGGGACCAAGAAGAAGATCCATAGGCTCGGCCTGGCACTCCCAGAGGTATTGATTGAGAACTTACAGGACACTGTGACTACGAACTTATTTTACGTGTCCCAGTCACCTTTAACGGATACAGCAGATCTTAGAACAGCCCGGGCTCCGAATCAAAAATCTACGAGAACGTTGCCTTTGCCGAAGGAGCTATCGCGGCTCTTAATCGTCTAGTTCTTAATTGCCCTAGATGAATCTCAAGAGGATTTAGGATAATCAGTGCACAGAGAGAATAAAAGACAGATGCGCCCATCAAGTTTCGTAGGGGAAAACAAGCGCGTGCGGTGGTCATACTTTTTCTCCCATCCATCAATTGCGGTCAGTATGCGTCATAGGAATAAGCTGTGGTTTTCTAAAGAAATACCTGTGACTTTTTACGGATATGTGGAGGTAATGGTCACAGAGGAGAGATAAAAAGTTAATATGGCCACCTCCATTGTTTGGGAG